>OY720154.1:31459358-31590151 GCA_963082725.1 Pedicia rivosa
TATGAAAAATAAAAAAAATAATAATAATATATAATAATATAATAATAGATAGGAAGAAAAACTAGTTAAGAAACCATGGCTGATTTAAAACGTGATTTGGACGAGTATCTCTTACTACAAAGTGATCAAAAGAAAACATTTAAAATGGATATGAAAATGCCAACATTACCTATCAGTGGTTTAAATAAATTATTTCGAAAATCAGATAGAACTGAAGTCGCAAATAATAGTTGGCTTCAAGAACAAAAAGAAAGTTGTTGCCCAAAACTCGTAAGTCTTTGTCTTTCAGTTTAAAAAAAATTTATTAATTTCTTTTCTTACCATATCTTTTCAGTCAAGAATACAAAGAATAATTGGATTTATTATATGCTTAGGTTTAGGAATATTTTGTATGTCTGTTTCTACTTTATATATCCCAGTTCTTATATTGAAAGCAAGAAAATTCGCTCTTTTGTATTCACTTGGAAGTTTCTTCTTCATACTAAGGTAAATTTTACACAATCATTATATCATTCCGTCATTCTAAACTTTTCTTTTTATAGTTTTGCATTTTTAAGTGGATTTACTACAATGATAAAGCAAATGTTTTCAAAAGAACGTATATATTTATCAATTAGTTATACAGTCTGTTTAATTGGTACATTATATTTTTCTATGTGGGTTCAATCTACAGCTTTAACCGTTTTATTTGCTATTTTTCAAATTATAACTTTACTTTGGATGTTATTATATATGGTTCCAGGTGGTTCAAGTGGACTTAAGTTCTTTGGACAAATGTTTAAAAGTTCAGTTTCAAATACATTACCTGTTTAAATAAATAAAAAATACTTTTTAATGTTTTATTCAAACTATCATATAAATACATAATTATTATTCTTTTCGTAAAACTTTTCAATTTTCATAAATATTAATTTTAACAAATTTTTAATCCTAAAATCTAAATATTTTTAATCAAATATTTTATTTGTTAATTTTTTGAAAAATATCAAAGAAAATTTCTGTAACATTTAAATTGACGTGGGAAAATATTTAAACTGACCGAATTCAAACCTCGAAAGTAATTTCACACATCTGGCAGTCCATCAAAATGTTGTTATTTTTCAGTTCAATGTTCAACTTATTTGGGCTCATCATATATATATATATATATATGCATACATACGAACACAACCACAATTGCAAACGAGAAAGAAATTTTTGCATTTCACAATATTACCTTATTTATTTTTGTGTGTACAAATAATAATAATATATAAGAAAATTTCTTAAATATTAGTTATACAATATTAGATAAAACAAAGAATAACATAGTTATTTTAGTACAGTGATATTAGTTATTAAAAAATAGAAGAAAAAAAATTACAAAATGTCTTCATCACCATGGAATATAATTGAAAAAATTGAAACAGAGAATTTCTCAGACATAATGTCAAATGAAATGAAAAGTTGTAAGAAAAATAAAGAAATAAATAATGAGATTTTTTATGAATTAAAGGAACCAGATGATGAGGCTGGATGGAAGGAGGGTGTGTATCAAATACCAGATGAAGTTTTTCGTGCAATTGAATTTGATGAACCAATAATTGAATGTGATTCAGATGAAGTTATTGCAAAACTTTTACAAAAACAGTTTGATCAGGAATATGATGCTGAAGTAAAACGTGTTGAAAAACATGTTAATAAAGATTCTAAAGTTGGTGTGTCATATAGAAATTATATGATGTTACCAGAAGAATTAGTATATGATGATGATGATGATGATACTAAGAAGAAAAGCAATGAAAATCCAATTGAAGATTGGGATAAATTTGAATCAAATGAGAAAAAATTTTCATCAATACCAAAATCTGGTTATATGATTGATTCAGAAGGTGAAATGATAACAAAACATAATAGTGATATTGCAGGTGTGCGAAATGCATGTCGTGTTATGTCATTTCCCCCCGAAATATTAACTGGCGATGGTTTTGATATAAAATTATCAAATTCTGTTTATAATCAATTAAAAACATATTCACAATCGCAACGTTGTAGTGGTAGTACTAGTAAAAAACATAAAATGCACGATAGACGGGAAAATGTAGCAACCACTGAAATGGGTATTGATGAACAAACACGTTTAATATTATATAAATTTATAAATAATCAAATATTAGATAGTATTAATGGTATTATATCAACTGGTAAAGAAGCTGTCATATTACATGGATATTCTGATCCTAATTATTCTGGTCCATTAATAATACCCAAAGAGTGTGCGATTAAAATATTCAAAACAACATTAAATGAATTTAAACAACGTGATCGCTATATTAAGGATGATTATCGTTTTAAGGAACGTTTCTCAAAACAAAATAAACGACAAATTATTAATATGTGGGCTGAAAAGGAGATGCATAATTTAATGCGAATGAATAAAGCAAATATTAATTGTCCAAATGTTGTTACACTTAAAAAACATATACTTGTTATGTCTTTTATTGGTACAAAAAATTTACCAGCACCAAAATTAAAAGATGCACAATTAACAAATGCTGAATGGGATTTAGCATATAATGAAGTTATTGATATGATGACAAAATTATATAATAATGCTAAATTAGTTCACGCTGATTTATCTGAATATAATATTTTGTGGTATGATGAAAAATGTTGGTTTATTGATGTTGCTCAATCGATTGAACCAAATCATCCAAGTGCCTTAGAATATTTTATGAGAGATTGTAATAATATATCAACGGTAATTATTTTAATAATTTATTTAAGACCTTTTTTTTATATAATAACAATGATATTAAACATTTATCAAATGCATTTATTTTTATATTAAAATATTCTTTCAATTTTAATTTCATTAAAACTTTTTATTCTAAAATTAACGTTTATTTTATTCAAAAAGAAAAACAATGATCATAAATTTTCTTTTTTTTTTCTAGTTTTTTACAAATCGTGGTGTCAAAGATGTTAAAACAAAAGAGGAATTATTTTCATCAATAACTTTATTGGATCCAATTACACACAATACTTCAATGTTGGAAAGAATGCATATAAAAGGACCAACAATTGATATTGCAACACGTCCAAATAACATAGATTATCCAGATGAATTAAAATCATTAGTTTATCCATTTGATTATGCATGGAACAAAGTAAATGAATTGAAAAGAAAAGAAAAGGAAGCTGCTGCTAATATTCTGGATGATGATGATGATGATGAGGAAGACGATGATAAAATCAAAAATTTATCTATTAAAACTATTAACGATGAAGACAAAAAAGAAATTGTTGTTGTTAATTAAATAAATTGAAATGAAAACAGGATTCTTACAATTTTTTTTTTTTGATTTTGAAATGTAATAAAATTGAAAAACAAAATAAACAGCATAAAATTCAAGTGTTTTTTTTTACTCATTTACAAATTAATTCAATAAATTGAAGGAAAAAGAAACAAACGTTTAAACTTTTAATTTTGTATTTATTTATTTAATGTAAAATGATTTCAATTTGTTAAATATGATCTAACTGTAGACAAAAATTTATTATAAATTATCTTAAAACTTTTTATTATTTCATTACCTGTTGACAGATAACAAAGTTTCTCATTTAAATGTAATTTGAATTTCATTATTTGATTATTAACTGGTATATGAAAGTTATCATTGTTGTCGACTTGAAAACATCCAATTTGACTTAAATTTAATTCCAGACTTAGAATGTTGCTCAATATTAGTTGTATTTTTGGTTTTCCCATACGAAAATTCTTCTGAAATTTTTATTGCTTCTGCTCTAATCATTTTCACAGTCACATTTTTTTTTTTTGTTTAAGTTTACAATTTTCCTTTTACAATAAAGCAATTCTTGGCTTATCTTTGGTGAAGAATATATTAAAAAAAACATTATAGAAAAAAGTTGTGTTAAAAAGTGCTGTTTATGGTGTTTCAGGTGGAAAAGTTAAAATAGAGCCTAGCACCCAAAATAATGACCCTGAAATAATATTCTTAAAACCATATTTCAGGAAAGTGCTGTGGAACTTCGAAAAAAAAATTTCACCTCCAATTTTTATTTGTAGAATAATTTTTTGTGTATGCTGTTCTTTACTGGTTCTTTTTTATTTATTATTATTATTAATTATTTATTGTTATTTAGATACATTTATTCTTTAGAGATCGAATACATAACTACTCGAAAACCCCCCAATTTTACAATACTTTCCCCTACCTGTCAAATTCGGAGCTGTCTTCAGCCCGATCAGTTTCGTGAGTTTTTGGAAGCATGCATGCATTTATTAGTCACTGAGATATCAAGTAACTAATCTAGTACGCATTTTTGCTATGCGAAAAAGATGATACAAAATCTAGTACAGAAAAAATGGCTTCCTGAAGCAAGAAAAAAAAAACAAGGTAGAAAAAAATTAATTTTATAACTATATTCTTATTGAAAAACTTATAGAAAATTCTTAGTTTAGTCGATTACTATTTGCTGTACATATAAGAAAATAAACTTATTAAATTCAAACAGATGTAAATTAACAAAGAACACTGAAAATATAACAATACAGTTTTGTTTGTAAATAACATAAATAAAACGTAATAAAACGTTGTGTCTGCTTTATTTAGAGAAATTTTTTTATGAAAAATAGTATACTTGGGCGTTTTATTAGAATGAGTTGAGTGTACGTTAATATTATTTATTTATAAATATTTTTTTAATGATTAGATATAATTAATAATTATATTAATTATTTTAAAATTAAGAAAAACAAAAACAAGATGCATAAAGAACACTTTAAATGTAGGAAAAAAAACAAGATGCATAAAAAACACCTTAAATGTGGAAAAAAACAAGAATTTAATAAATGAAATAAAATTCATGTGGTGTAAAAGAGATAGCTAAAATTCAATGAGTTAGAGAAGTCAGAAAATATTCATGTTACGAAATATTCGTACAATTACCGAGTTTATACGAGAGTTCATTCAAATCCAGTGTGGCCGAGTTTAAATTTTAACAAATACTGCATGAAAAAAAATGTTGAAAACGGAAGAAAATGGTCTAAAGTCAAATTTTTTGAATATTTTAAAACTCTTTTTGTACTGATGACAATTATATTCAATTAATTGTTGAATTTTAATTAAAATATTTGAACAAATTCATCACTTTTTTTAATGTAAACTTTTTTTATAGTGTACCTCCAAAAAAAATTGTACACTACACCTTTGAACATGAATTTTATAAAAACGGCAGCATTGTTGAAAAATAGAAAAAAAATTAGTTTCATTCAAATTTCGCTTGGTGTCGGAGTTATTTTGACATTTTTACAAGTAAAATATAAAGAGAAAAAAGTTCATATATTAATAAAAAAAACAAAAAAATAGTGAAAAGTGAATAAGAGAAGAAAAAAAAACACTCACAAAATGGATAAATAACTAAAGTAATAAAAAAAAAAGAACTTAAACAAAAAAAATACGCATTAAAACGTGTCGTGTGAACGTTTCCGTTATTAGTGTTAAAAATATATCTACAACAACAACAACAAAAAGTAAAGTGAAAATCCTAATAAATTTTTATTCTTTTTTTTTTTTTTTTACTTTTTAGTTTTAATTTTCGTTTTACAATTAATTTTTTTTTTTTCTTAAAATTAATATAAAACGTGTTTACTTCATTATTATAAAAAAAAATATTTTGGAATATTTATCGATTTTAACAACTTTGATAAAAATAAATAAAATATAATTAAAAGAAAAGTAAAGTAAAAAGTAAAGAGAGAGAGAGAGAAAAAACAAGAAAATAGGCCAAAAATATTTCTTTAAAGAAAAAAAAAAAAGGAGTATAAAAAGGGCGTTTACAAGGCGCACTCCGAGTGAAAATCAAAAAAATAAAGCGGACTAGAGGAAATAGGGAACCATTGAATCTGGATTAATAAAAATCAAAAAAAAAAATACCAAATAATTATTTCCCAAAATTAAATAAAAAACGTATAATTTAATGGAATAATATAATCCCCCCTCATCACCCCCAAAAAAAAAACCCATAAATTTTTTTTCCACACCACTGTTCAACATTTTTTCTTTTTCATTTCCCCTCTCTTTCTTTTTTTTTTTTTTTACCTATACCTTGTTTCAGCAAATTACCAAAACCCCCCTCCCCCCCTACCAGGCTGTTATAACCGTTTCACAATACACACACTGCACACAGGAATATACATACAAAAATAATTAATTAAATTTTTTTTTTTGTATTTAAAAAAGTGATTTTTACAATTGTAAGAAGAAAAAGAATTTTTGGTTCGTTTATTTCTGTTTTTTTTTTTTCGTCTCTGTTTGCTTTTTGAGAGTTTTCTTTCATAAATTACACACACACACACACACACACATGCATACAGAAAAATATTTTCTTTCTTACTTTTTTCACGGAAAACTTAATTAAGAAAAGAGAAGAAGAAAATAAATCGTTTATTATGTAAGATGTTCTAACAAATAAAAAAAAAGGAGATAAAAGAAAAAATAAATTTTTATTTTTTTTTTGGTTTTCTATTAAAATTTTTTTTTTGTGAAAAATCAGAAGAAAAAAAAATGTGTTGTTAAATGGAATAGAGGAAGAGAGAGAGAAAGAGAAATATATAAATTTAATGTAAAAAAAAATAATTGTGGCAACACTGTGTGAAATTGTGGTAATCCTTAAAAAGAGTTCATTTTTCTTCTTTTTTTTGGATGAAGATAAAAAGTTACAAATAAAAAGAATAAAAAAAAGTTTTTTTTTTTGAAAGAAAAAAAAAATATTTAAAGAAAAGTTTTTTTTTTTGTATTAAAAAAGTTGGATAAAAAAAAATTTATTAATTAATTTTTCCCTTTAATTTTGTATATCGTTTTTTTTTTCTTAAAAAAAAGTGGAGAGAAAAAAAAAATTAAAAATAAAATAAAGCAAAAAATTAAATGTATATTTTTGTGTGTGTGTTTGCGTATTTGCCTTTTGTGTTTATGGGTGAACGTATGTGTGTGTGTGTGTTCGTTCATAAAGAAAAATTAAATAAATAAATATACAAAAGAAAAAGGGTCCGCCTTTTGGTGAAAAAAGAAGAAGAAGAAAAAGATTCCATCTTCTCTTACACCTAAATATTTTTTTTTTTTTGTTTTTTTTTTTCTTATTAAAAGAAGAAAAACTGGAATATAAATAAATGAGTGTTTTTGTTAGTTTTTCTTTTAATTAATAATTTTTCCCGTTCTTTCATTTTAGTTTCGTCTTTTTTTTTTTTTTAGTTTTATTTTGTGAAAAAAATAATAATGAATTTGAAGAGGAGAAAAAATCACCTTTTCTCTTTTTATTAAAAAGTGTGAAAAAAAAAAATCTGTTTTTTTTTTGTTTTTCCCAAATTTACTAAATATTTAATTTTTTCCCCAAAAAAAAAAAATAGAAAATATCGAGAGAGAAAGAGAGAAAAAAAAGGAATAAAGTTTTTTTTTTGTGGATTTGAGTTTTTTTTTTCTTTTTTGAAAAAAGAATAAAAAAGGGAAAGAAAAAATAAATTTTCTTTCCAAATTTTAAAATTTTAAGTTTTGAAAAAAAAAAGTTTTTAAAAAAAATATAAAAAAGTTAAAAAGTTTTTTTTTTAATTTAAGAAAAAAAAAGTTTAAAAGTTTATAAGAGAAAATTCATAATTTATAAAAAGAAAAGAAGAAGAAGAAGGAAATTGTGATGTTTAAAAAAGTTTAATTAAATTAAATTAATAAAGTGTGTGTGTGTGTTTAGTGGATAAAGAAATAAAAATAGGAAATTGATTTGTGTGAAAAAGGAAAAAAAAGAAAAAACGAAAGAGAAAGAAAAGAAAAATAAGAGGAAAGAAAAAAAAATCAATTTCTGGGGGACGCATTGAATCGCCTCCATGAAGAACCTGAGGCAAAATGGTACGCGAGACTCGACACCTTTGGGTTGGAAATTTACCCGAAACTGTACGCGAGGACAGAATACGAGAACATTTTAAACGGTAATATATATTTTTTTATATTTATTTTCCTTTTTATTTTACAAAAGAAAAAACTTGCACCAAAAAAAAAATTGAGTTTTTCCCTTTTAGTTAATTTAATTTTCTTCATTATTTAAAATCTAGTAGGATTCTAGTGTCAGTTTATAAATTACAAAATTTAACAATGTGTTCTGTGGTTGAATTCCTGTATTCCAAATCAAACAAACCATAAAATACAGATTTCTTACGTTCCTATTAAAAATTCAAATTATAAAAAAAAATGAAAAAAAAAACAACATAAAAGGTAAATATTTTCCCAGCTTTTTTTTTTCTTCATTAAATATTTAATAAAATAAAAAAGACGACTGAACGTAGAAAAAGACGATGAATTTGAAGAAAATGTTATATATTTTCTCTCCTCTCGTAACAAAAACAAATAAATAAAGAAAAAGAAGAAAAAAATATTCTTTTAAGTTTTGAAAAAAAAACAAGTCAAATTGTTGTTGTTTTATTTTTTTTTTTTCATAAAAATTGAACATGAAAAAAAGTATAATAATATTATATCTCGTCGTATTCGTCAGTTCTCTTGTATTTTTATATAATAAAAAAAAAATATCATACATGCATAAACTTTATAACAAAACGAACTCTTCTAACTAATACCAATAAATTTCGATCCATAGTTTTTTTTTTTCTTTTGTGTAAACGCTTGTATGTGTGTTTGTGTTTATTTCTGTTCTTTTAGAAATGAACATTCACACAAACACATTTATAATGTTGTGTATTTGTGTATGTGTGCTTGTGGCTTACTCTTGTAAAACGCAAACGAGTCGAATGTTTTTGAAAAAGCGTTATTTTATTAGGCAGCCATTATAGTTCAACTTCTCTCTATCCCTCAACATTCTCCTCTCTCTATCTTTTCTACTCTTCACGTTTCACTTCACTTTTTTTATCATTACTTTGTATAATATAGCAACGTAAATTATATATTTTCTGTGCGAGTGTGTGTTTTTATACACATTTTTTTCAAACGTGTGTATTTATATTATTAAATAAAAAAGAAGATAGAAGATAAATTGAAGTGAGATAGTAAATAATATTATATATTTTATTTTTTTTCTTGTGTTTGTGTGTTTGATAGTTTGAATGTGTTTGTGTAGTGGATTTTTTTTTTTTTATATATGAGGACGTGGATTGTATATTATATTATTTCTGTACTCTTCACACACTTTTTCTCGTATTTAGAAAACACACGTCACAGGGAGAAACATAAAATAAAATATATTCACTGGATTTTTCTTATTTAATGGAAATTTTGAACTTTTTTCTTTTTTTTTTTACATAATTTCTTTAAGATGAAAGAAAAAGATAAAAACGATACTTTTTTTTGCTTAATTTCTATTTTTGATTGCGAAAAATAGAAAATATTTCTTTGAATAAAAAAAAACAAAAATTCATCATTGAACGTTAAAATTTATGATTTCACTCTAAAACTAAATCAAAATGAGAAAAAACAAAAAAAAAAAAGTTTTATTTTTGTAATCGTCGTAAAAAGAGACAGCTACATCAAAATAAAAATCGATAAATTTGGTACCCAAAAAACTAGTAATCCAAATGAAATCAAAATCTAAAAATTTTCCATACATAATTTTTTTTTAACACCATTACGTAATCATAAAAATATTCTAGTAAGTAAATTGCAAATGAAAAACAACAAAAGGCGCCAACATAGAAAAAAAAAATTCATGGGAATAAATTCTATGTTTTAAGTGAAATTAATAAAAAATAACATAACAAAAAAAAATCTACATTTAAGATTTGAATAAACAAATAAATGCAACTAAAAAAGAATTTTACTTATTAGTTTGTTAATTTCAACAAAAATTATAGAAATTTTTTTTTGTTTTTTTTTTTTAAATTTTTTAAATAAATTTGGCAACAGAGTCGTTTTCTTTGAACGCTTCCTAGTGTGAATAAACTGTCTCTTCTTGCAAAATATTATACTTTTTTTTTGTTTTTTTCTTCACAGTTGTCGAGTTTATTGTTGTTGGTTTCTGTGTTTCTTTTTATTTTTTTTTATAAAATAATTTATTATTTATTTATATTCCTACACACATTGATTGAAATTCTCATCAATTCATGTGTGTGTGTGTGTGCGTTATATGAATTAAATGCGTGGTTTTTTTTGGTAAAAAAAAATATCTTTTTCCTTGACGGGCTTGAAGTTGTTGTTATTGATAATTAACTTTTGTTGTTTTTTTTTATTGTTTTATTTAAACCATTTTTCTTGTATTAATTTAATTAACTTTTTTTTTATTGTTTATTGTTGCGATGTGTCTCTCCTGTCCCACATACACACAAGAATAAAATTAAAAACATACACACACATGCACACTCATGCACACTCATGCTCAAATAACACAATTATTAAAAATAAAGAAAATACTTATAAGAATTTGGCAACATTGGAAGGTGTGTATGTTTTTGTTATATATTGAATTTGGATTTTATGAGTTTTTCCTTTTCGTTTTCTTCCGTTCATTTTATATTATTCAAAAGAATATAGGGTTTGTTTAGTTTGTGTTGGTTGGGGAGGGGTTCGATCGGTAGAGAATGAAGAAATGGTCGTCGGGGTCGTTTTATAAAAACTTTTTAATGATTTTGAAGAGGGCGATTTTTTTTCTTCTTTTATTTTCATTGTTTTGTTGTTGCCTTTGTGTAGTTTAGACTTTAAATTATAATTAAATTTTGTCCAAAATAAAAGTGTCTACAACATTTTTATGTAAGCCTAAAGGGTATTCAGTGTTCAGTATTCCTATAAATTAAGGAGTGTGGATGAAGTAAATATATTATTGGAAAAAAATAAAGAAAAAAAAATGTTGGAAATTTTATAAAACACAAAAAGTTGTTCCTTTGTTTTTTTTTTTACGAAAAAAAAAAACAAAAACCAATTAATTATACTCTTCTTTAGTAAATAGTAAATAGAGGATAGACCAATGGAAATGTTAAAAAAAATTCTAGTTCTTTTTTCATTTTATGAATTAAAAAAACTGGTGAAAAAAAAATAGGAACTCGTTTTTTGCACAAATTATCAATTTTACTTTTTCTTTGTAAATCCTAGAATATTTTTTTTCCTAAAAGTAACGAAGGTTATAAAAATTTTCTTTTTAAATTGTTTTTTTTTTTTGCTCTGTTCACAGCCTTGCCTCTACTTTAAATGAATATGAGTAAAAAGTACTATTTAAAATTAGTAATAACTACATATTATTAAAGAAGTAACTAAGCGAAATAATGTCATGTAAATGAAATGACAGAGCGAGAATTTTTTTTTTTTGTTGAAATGTAATTTCCCCCACCAGCCCTCATATTTATGTGCTTTTTGTTATCTTTTATTTGATTAGATTATATAAGACACAATATTCTGAAATTCTTAATTCAAGGTAAAAATTTTACTTGATTAAATAACAATCATTTTATTCTCAATCTCTTTCTATCTCTCTCTAACTGAGAACAACAGTGCGGACATTTTGTATTATTTTTGATTGTTTTTTGTGTCTCTCTCTTGTTTTTATTTATTTTTTATTTTACTTAAAGTACAATGTGTGTATGTGTATGTGTATCGTTTAAATTGAATTTTCATTTTTCCTTTAATTTAATTTAAATTTTATTTTTTCTTTTTCAAAATGAGAAAAAAAAATTACACTCAAGACAGAAAATAAAAAAAAAATCTTAGAATCTATAAATAATATTAAAAGTCTAATTCTAAGCCATCATCTCATAATCGTCGTGGACATTGATCATCAATTTTTAGAGTTTTGTAAAATTCTTGTATTTTTTTTTTATTGAAAACACAAAATTATTTTATAAAATAACAACAACAAAAAAGTTTCTGTGTTTTTTTTTTCCACTTTTCCTCTCCTAATTTAAAATATTCTAAATATTTTATATCGATTTTCGGCGGTTTCTTTTTCTTCTGCTTCTCCTTCTTCTTCTTTTTTTGTAAACTTTTTTTATTAATGTTGTTTTTGTTAGTTTTTTTATTATACAGAAGAAAATACTCTTAAAGTGTGAAAGAGATAGAAACACATTTAATTTTCTAAATAGAAATTTTTCTTGTTCATTTTAATTTTTTTTTTGATTAAAAAAAAATTGTAATAGATGAATTAGTTTGCTTTTTTTTTCCACCTCTTCGATTTTTATTTATAGAATTTTTTTCTCTTATTGAAAAAAAAAACAAAAAAATCTTAAAATTAAACAAAAACATGCGGCGGTTATTGTAAATTTGTTAGTTTATGAATTTAAATTTTAGTTTTGTATGTTGACAATATTTTCTTTTTTTTTTCTTCAAAAGGCGACAAATATCATTAGAACGTCTCAGAGAGAGAGAGAGAGTTTGGGAATGTTTAGTAAATGAAATTTATTGCAGAGAAAATATTGTCTGAAATAAAATTTAAATGTTGAACTTTTATTCTGAATTGAATAAAACTATTGTTCTCTTCCTCCTTCTCCTTACAATCCTTGCCTTTTATTTTCTTCTCCAGATGATTATTTTTTTTTTGTTATTTCAACATTAACGCAGTAAACATTGATAGATTATTTTATTTCTATGTAAACATCTGTTTGTGGATAAATGTGTGTGTGCATATATATATATATATGAGTGTGTGTATGGATGTATGTTATTTTGAGAACATTTATTTTAATTTCAATAAAAAGAAAATTTAAAATTGATCAGAGAAACGACCAGATGAACAAATATTAAAAATAAACTTTATGAATTCCTGTTTGTAGTTTTCTGTTTTATTTAATTAAAGGTGGTAGGGGTGAGAGACGACTAAAGAAAGAAATTATATTTAAATTTTCTCTTGGATCTGTTCATTTTAATATTTAATTTAACATGAATTTTTATTGATTGTTTAATAAAAGTGCAGTTTGTGTTTTATTTGATCATTATTTTATTGTTAATTCATTTTTTCACCACCGTAGCAAAGAAAGTGAAAGAGTGAACCATCTCCTTTCAAAAAAAAAAAAAATTATTTGTTGATTTATTTTTATAATTTAAAATTAAAAAAAAATGATTTTTGTTTCTTTGGTTTTTTTTTCTTATCAATTTTAATTTAATTCTGAAATTTTGTTCCCTTTTTTTTTTTTTATTTGTTCACTGATACAACAACCTCCCCCCATTCACTTTCTCACCCTTATATTTTACAACGCATGCATAATTATAATTATGTTAATTCTTTTGTTTTTTTTATCCTCTATTTTTTGTTGTTGTTTTTCCCTGTTTTATTTTAATCTTTAATTTTTCTGATCATTCCCTTTTTTCACCACCACCCCTTCATTAAAACCTACAATATATAATTCTTATCTGACCTTCAAATCCATAACAAACACATCAATTAAAATAAGACAAAAATAATATATGTAGTTTAATTTGTGAGTGAGTGAGAGAGAGTGAGAAAGAAAGAAAGAGAGAGAGATGTAAAAAGAAGTATTTTTTCAATGTATAAAGAGTATGGGGTTTGATGGATTGAGTAAAAGAATGACGCATTTTATATTAAAATAATGAAAAAGAGAAGAAAATTTTGTGATTGAGATTTTACTAAATTTAAGTAGGAAATTTTTTTTTTGTTTGTTTGTATTTTTCATTTAAATTTTCTAAAAGAAAAAAAAACTAAATAATTATTTTATTATACTGAACGATAACAGTGAAGAAATGGTAGTAGTAGTAGAGGGCGTTGTATGTCGTTTCTAGATTATTTTGTTTGGTGATGTGGGTGAATAAAGTCGTCGGGACAAGGGTATAACTTTGTACTTGACTTGACTGGGTTTTTGATTGTCAGTCGTGGCCATATGCGAGGAGGGTTTTATTTTATTAAAAAAAAAAAAGTGTTTCTATCTCTCTCTTTCTTTTTCTCTCTTTTTTTTCTTTCCCATTAAATTTTTCTTTATATCTTTTTCTTCTCTCTTTTGTTTTTAAAAATAAATATAATGTGTACATTAAATGTATACCATACAGCACACACACATACACACATACGTGTTTTAAATTAAATAAATATTACCTGAATTTAATTTGAAATTTTTTGTTTATTATATTTTCTGTTTCATCATTATACATAAAAGTATAATATGCACGTTTTACAACCCCCCGATTTTCTATAAGACCCTTTTGTGCTACTGCAACTAAAAGGATATTGTATTTACACTAAGGCTGTTTTAGTATACACACGCACACAAACAACAAAATATTATAATTATATTTTTTTTTTAATTTCATTTTTAATTCGTAAAAATATTTATTCAATTAATTATTATAATTATTTTGTTTTTGCATTTAATTTTTAATTTTAATAATGGCGTCCATGATATTGCAGTTGACTATTAAATTTATATATGTGTGTGTGTTATTATATGTATTCAGTATTTTTTATTAGCTGGATAGATTTTTGTTGTGTTTCTGTTGTGTATTTTTTTCAAACTGTTTATTTTACATTGTTGTTGTTGCTGTTGTTGAATAATCAGAAAGAAAAAAACATTCATAAAATTACAATAAATTTTTTTTTTTCATCCAATAACTTTTGTTGTTATTGTTTTATTTTTGTTTTTCTTTCTTTTCTTATTTTTTGTGTTTTTGTGTTTTGGTTTTTTCTTGATTTTTGCATTGTTATGTTTATTTGTTTAGAAAAAATTTTTATAATAAAAATGTTGAAATAAATAAAATAAATAGAAGGAGATAGAGAATAATGATTTTTATTTTTTTGGACTTTGGTGTTTTGTTTGCCTTGTGAGAATTGAGAGAAAGAAAGAAAGAAAGAAAGAAAGAAAGAAAATAGAAGAAATTTAAATAATCTTTAAAGTAGGAAAATAATGAATAAAAAAATAGAAGATGTTTGTGATTGAAAGAAAAGAAGAAGAAAAAGATAAAGAATAGGAGAAGAGAGATAGAGAGAGAGAGAAAAAGAAGAAATTAAATAATACGGTTAAAAACGGTATTTTTAGCGTTAAAACCGTTTGAACTTTGAGACCACAATTTTTTTTTTTTTTTTGTTTGTTTCTTGTTGTTGTTTCTGTTTTTTTTTGTTCATAATTTCTATTCATTTCCGGTAGAAATTTTTTTTTTGTTAATTTTAATTTTTCCATAATTTAAAAAAAATAAAAATAATTATTTATTAAAATCTTGACAAAAAAAAAACTGAAAAAAGGTCACCTTGGATGTTTTCGTGTAATATCAATATTTGCCTTTGAAATTTATTTTCTATTGTTTCATCAATGTGACTTTACCCGATTCAGAATTCAGAGAATTTTCTACATTCAGTATATAATTTTCTAATTATCATTTTTTTTTTTTATTGTAATTAAATTTTTAGTGTCAGTAACTAGTAATGATAATGTTTGCAAGGGGTTTGTTGAACAATTCATTCTTCAAGATTTGCTCATAATGTTTACTCCCTGGAGTATTATGGTGTAAAATGAAAATTGTTTAAGACAAATCGGTGAAATTGATGTTATAACATTTTTTTTCAGTTTATTAACCCCCACCCTGATGGTTATATTTATTCGATTTTTCGATAAAGTCCATCACAATGACAACCAGTGTTTTTTATGAGATTAACAATAACTCAGCATAATCAATAATTATTCTTCATCATCACAATTAATCATATTCATTAAGCATCATCAGGCTAAATTTATTTTTTACAGAAATTCACGTGCCATTAATTTTATTATCGTCGTGATTTGATTTAAAAAAAAAAACTCGAAGTTTTTTTTTGTTTTTGTTTATTAAAAACACAAATCACGCTTATCCATATTTTTTTTATTCATCTTTTTCACATTCTTAATAATATTATTATTTTGTGATTTTTATTGTTCTGTCTTTACTTCCAGTTTACCCCCCATTATTCAACTAATAACGAAAAGTAGTATAAGAATTGACACTGACTTTGAATATTAAATTAATTTAAAACAGAGCAATGATTAGGGTCTGTACATAAATATTACGCAGGCACACACGCACACACATTGTTTCCATTAACTTTCTATGGAAAAAAAATGTTTTAATAAAAAAAAAGAAGAAAAAAAAATGTAATTTCTTCATTTTTTGTTTGTGGCTGTAAGAATAAAATATTTTAAAGTCTTCGTTTTTTTTCTCATTTCTTTTTTTTTTTTTTTTTTTAGTTAAATTTTGTTGTTGTTGTTAATCTTTTGAGACGATGAAGAGACTTTTTATTCTTGGAAAAATATTTTTCATTATTTTTCTTGTTTTTTTTTTAATTGAACAAAAAAAAATACAAAAGTTTACATTGTATAATTTAATGATGATGATGATGAGTAATCAGTTACTGGTACATACTTTGAAAAAGAGAATCTTTAGTTTCGGTTCAAGAATCTTTATAACTGCACGTTGTGCACTCTTTGTTGAATTTTTGTGATTTTGTTGTTGTAATTTGTTGGGACTATTTCATGCGATTTTAAAGAAAAAATTTCTATTTAACTATTTTTTATTACTGCATGTGTTTGTATGTATGAATGAATGTTTGCTTACCTGGACGACTGTTTTTTTTTTTGCTCTCTGAAACAGAAGTGTTTCATTCTTTATAATTTCTTGTTTTTCTGTTTTTTTTTGGAAATTATCTTGAATAATATTTTTATCTGATGATCGAAACTTGTCTTGCAGTTCGTTGAGTTTTTTTAGTTTTCTTTTGTTATGTTTTTTTATTTAAAAAAAATAATTTTCACAACACACACTTCCCTCTGAATTTCTTTTACTTTTTTTTGGTTTGATTGTTTTTGTTTCTTTTTTTAGCTTTTCTGCTGTCAATTGTTGAAAATTCAATTATTTAAAGTAATCCGAATTTGTTATCGTTTTTCGTTTATTCTCAATTAAAAGATCAAAAAAATTATATAAATCTATTTGCCTCTAATGGTACGAAAAATATTTTTATACTAAGTGGTTTTTTTGTATTTTTGCTGGTTTGCATGTAACAACTAACACTTTATATTTTACTTTATATTATATTTATAATAATAATACTTTTTTGTATTGGACGACAGAGACAACAAACATCGAGACAAAAGAAAGATTTTATATTCCGTTTTTTATATCTCTCTTTACTGAAAATTATGAATCTATGATGGAATTATTATATTTGACTTCTTAAGAGGGAGAGAGAGAGAGAGAGAGTTCGAGACAGAAGAGTAAAATGAAATAAAGTAATAAGAAGAAAATTATATTAAATATGGCGTCCTTTTTTCTATTGTTGTTGTCGGTCTTGTTATTGTTTTTTTTTTGTTAGAATTTTAAATTTTAATTTGAATATTACAATTTTATTTTTATTCTTTATATTTGGGGAATTTTTTCGTAATTGAATTTAATTGCAAAATTTTAGACATAATATCAGCAAAAATTCTCCATATCTTTATATATTTATGTATTTCTCATTTCGTTTGTGTCTCTCTTGAAATTTTATAATTAGGTAATTTAAATATTGAATCAAATTTTTATAATATTAAAACGAAAAGATGAAAATATATTGATATTTAATATGAGACGCGGCAACATTGTATATTTTTTTTGTTTTTGTGTTTTTGAATAAGTATATTTACTATTATGTAGTTGCTTTGTAGACTTTGGATGGGTGCGATGATAATAATAATAATAAATAAATAATGAACATAAGTAAATACATAAACTTTAATAAACATACAGACCACCACCACCATATGTACCAGACGCATATATGTATGCATTTTGAGAAGAATGCATCTTTAGAGCGAGAGAGAGAGACAGAGAGAAAGAATGAAAATTGTACATAATGACAAAAATAAACTGATATAATGATTAAGTGAGTGTGTGTGTGTGTGTATATATAAAATGATGCGACGAAATAAATTATAATTCAACCACCGCTCATACGTGTAGTGTAACAGAAAAATAAAAAATAAGAAGAAATACGAAAATACGGCTACAAAATACCCGAATACAAAAGACATCGTTTGTTTGGCTGGGAAAAATTGAATAGCAAAACAACAAAAATAATAAACCATAGGCGTATATTGCGTTGCGTATACTTTTTTCTCTCCCTCTTCCCGACTCTTTCGATTACATTGATTTTTTTTTTGGGTGACTTTTGCTTTTTTTTTTCAAATTGGGTTGTGTGTGTGTGAAATCTCTTGTATAAATTTTGTTTACAGTTGTGTGAGTGTGTTTTTTATATTATTAATTATTTTGATGAAAATTATTATTAAAACGTTTTTCTTCTGAATATTTTGTTCACAGTTTTTTAGAAAAATTTTTTTAATGTTTTTTCTTAAACACAATAAAATTAAAACAATATGAATATGGGACGATTGTATTTTTACTTTTTGAATTAAGAAAAAGACAACATTGGAGACATTGGATTTATTTATAATGAAGAAAAAAGTTTATTTAAATCAGTATTTACATTTTACACAGGTAGCGTATTTTAGAAAAAAAAACATTATACTTTGGATTCTTCTTTACCCCCAACCCCCCGCTATAAAACTCACCTTTTGTGCCACTTGAATTAAATTCACAGAAAATAAGTGTTCAATTTTAATTTGTTTGAATGAATTGAAAAAAGACAAAAGGATTACAATCTTTTGAGATTTATAATTAGATTTTATGTATTTCTAAATTTATGTTTTTTTATGTGAAATACGAATTTATGTATACTGTTATATATCCTTATATGTTTGCTGTGTGCACTTTATGTAAATGAGATAAAAAAAAAATTTCTTACCATAGAAAAAAAAGAACAATATAATATTTCTTTGTTGTTAAATTTTGAAATGAATTTTTGTTTGTTTTTTTTTTTGTTTTTGTTGATGTGAAATTTATTCTCATTTATTGTTGTTGTGATTTTTTTGTCATAATTATCATCATTAGAATAATGACGACAACTTTTTGTTTTATACAACTTTTATTTTATATTCAGTCCGGTAGTGATGTATTCAGAGTAGAGTGAGAAAGAGAGATAGATAGAATTGTGTTGTATTATATTTGTATATTTTTTTTAAAATAAGTAAATACATAATTCTGAGAATTTATTAGTCTCTTGTCGCTCCTTCCCCACTTTTGCTTTCTATTTTATTTTCTATTTTCCATTTTTGATATGAAATTCAGTCTTTAAAAAATTTATACTACTTTTTTTTCTCTTGAAAATAAAAATTTGGGTTTTTTTTTCTGATGCCATGCATCATGTCTCTTTCTCTTTCTCTCTCTATGTAATCCGTAATCTATATAAATTTTTGGATAGCAGTTTTTTCTTATTAAATTATTTTCACTGCATAAATATGTACTAACGATATTCCTTTTACATTCATATTTCTCTGTTCCTCTCTCTCTCTCTCATTCATTTATTCATTTAGCTAACATATGTTGTTGTTTCACATCTCTTTCTGAATTTTTTTGCTTTTTTTTTTTTTTTTTTTAAATTCAAAAACGTATTGTTCCGTGTCGAATTCATCAGGCATAAAGCCTGTTTTGTATGCCTGTTTGTCGGTTTTTAGTTTTTTTTTTATTTATATGAATTTATCCCCTCCAACCCGTTGTATTTTCTGTGAAATACACAAGAAATGAAAATTGTATGGAAAAAAAAAATCTTTCATGTATAAAAAAAGGGGGTAGAATGACTGAGTGAGAAGGATAGTCAATTATATGGTAACAAAAAAAAAATTGAAATAAAATGAAAGGTTGTTGTGTCGTCGCAGACAAAAAGAAGGGAATGAAATGCAAATTTTGTTACTCAATTTTTTATTGTTATTTTATTAAAAAAAAAAAAAAATTCGTTCCAATTTTTAAATGAGTAGAGTTCTCTTGCAACAAAAAGTTGCACTTTTATATAACAAAAAAAAAAAAAAATGTTGAAGAGAAGACGACTAGAAAAAATTGCATGTGGTTATTTTCTACTTATTCTTCGTATGAGTTTATTTAAGGGAGGAGTCAAATGCATATGAACTTTTTCTTGTTGTTGTTTATTTTGTCCTTTATTTTTTTTTTTATTCTTAAAGTAGGGTTGTTGTTTTTTTGTCGTTATTTATCTGCCTGTTTGTCGTCCTGTCTATTAATATCCTATCTTTGTTTTCAGATTGTCTGTACTAAGTACGTATTTTAAAAATAATAATTAAGAAGAAGAAGAAAAAAAGTAAAATTTATGTAGTATGTTTTTTTTCTGAACAAATAAAATATTTATGTAAAATATATTTGTCTCTCTGTCTCCCTCTTTTCCTTATTTATTTTGTAATATTTTTTAATAAAACATTTTTCTTCTAAAAATTTTTGGATTTGTTGTTTGTCATATCGAAGGATATATTTTGACTATGACTGATATGTACACACACACACGTATAAACTCTTTTTTTTTTCTTAACATCAAAATTTAACAGCAACAATAATAAACGAAAATTGTTTGAAAATATTAGGGTTGAATTAACTGTGTTTTATTTTTGGTTAAATAAATTACTCGTTTTGTTGTTGGTTTTGTTTAAAGGTTACAGGGTTACAGTAAAACTAAATGCATATAAACTGAAATATATTTAATGATGGTTGCTTTTTTTTTCTATTTTCATCCTGTAAATGTGTGATGATTATTTAGAAACCCCATATGCTTGTTTTCTGTTCTATTCAATTTGGTTCTGTTTTTTTTTGTCCAAAAGTAATTTTTGTTCACACACATAAATCTTATTAGCTGAAGAAAAAAAAAAGGAAATAATAAGATCATAAAATGTAATGGAGATGGTTCCTTTCTCTACTTAATTAATATTCTATTTAATTCTGAAACCTAAAACTATTACTCAGTGTGATGGGGTTTGTGAAGAGAAGGTCGTTTTTATGTTGATTTTTTTTCCATTAACCCATAAATAACGATTCCCTTTCTCAAAGTACAAAACAAATAAAGATGTAAGTAAAGGTAAAAAAAAAAATGATAGATGTAAAAAAATTATCAATTTATTTTTAATTTTTCTTCATATGTTTGTTTTTTGCCTGTTTTTTTATTAAAACAATAAAAAAATATCAAAGGAAATGAGTAAGAAAAAAAATATTGCAACAGAAAAAAAAAGAAAAAGTTTACAAACGGAAAAAATAAAATGCAATTGAAGAAAAAGAAAACGAAATAGATAATAAAAAATTATTACACATGTGACTGTATTATTTTTAAGGAATTTTATGAGTTTTTCTAAAACAATAATTATTCCTACAGGACTTTTCAATTGATTAAATAATTTTCAAAAACTTTAAATAAAAAGTAAAATTCATATAATTTTCTGTAAAGCGAAAATTCTTCTTTTTCTTTATATAATGTAAAAATGTATATTTGAAAATATTTAGAAGAGGAAATTTTTTGTTTTGTTGCAAAAAGAAAAATAAAATGTAATGAAATAAAAAAAAAAACACAAAAATGTTGCTACTGCGCCAAAAGACGAACCAGCCAAAATATAATCCAGCTGTCTCATTTCCTTTCATTGATCTTATATATCTGTTTCATTCACACACATTTATTATCTATAATACATTATCAAGTTTGACCTCGCTACGTGTATTTTATTTTTTTTTGTATACATTAATACACACACACATGCACACACACAAAACACTATGCAATATCAAATGAGTACACGTCACTTTTATTCCAACACATAAAGAAATGTATACGTGTAGCAGTGAAATAAGAAAAAAAAAACAAATACCGTTCTGTGAATATAATGTTCTCATGTTCTCTCTTTTTAACAAATGTAAATTTCTTTTTTTCATCTTTTGTCTCATTCTGTCTTATTTGATGATTATTTTGTGTGCTCTTCTGTTGTATAACAAAATTTTGTCATGCCATCTTTTTTATATTGAAGTTATATACCATATTTATTGTTTTTAGTTCAGAAGACCATACAGGCAGTGTTGCCAATGAATTAATGTACTAGTTCATATAAACCATGTTGCCAGATTTATTTTTTTCTTTATAATAAAGATAAGAAAATACATATTGATAATTAAATTGAAATTATTTCTCAAAAAGAAAAATAAAAATTTATAAATTTTCAATAAAACAAAATAAAATAATCAAATATTAGTTGTTTTTACATCGTAGACATAATTAAGTTTTTTGTTTTAGTTACATGTATATAGTATGTACATACTCATGTTTATCAAAAAAGACATACAATTTTGTGGATTGAAATTAATTCGTTTTATTCTAAAAACTTCTTTTTGTTGTTCTTTTTTTCTTGAGTTTTTTAATGCTTTATTTCAGTTAAACTTTTTTTCATGGATTATTTCGTGATATTTAATTACCAATTTATATCCGCCATTGATTGTGTATTGCTGTTTTTGTTTACTTGTTTTGCGTTATTTTTTTTGTTAATCTATCCTGTCAATCTACGTTCTTTTTTCTTTTCTATATTAATTTAATTTTGATGAAATTAAATTAGAGAATTAATAAGAAGACGACAAAAAAAAAGTCAGAGAGAGAGATAAAAGAACCTTAACTTTCATTTATTAATTTGTTTTTTTTTTCTGTGATCAAAAAATAAATAATTTCTTTTGTTTTTTTCTTCTACTCGTTCTACCTTGTCACTTTTTGTCCCTCAATATTTTCTATAAATTTATTAGATCAAAAATATATTTTCAATTCAACTTACGTACGATTCGCATATGAATCTAGAATCTATCAATAAATACATTAACAAAAAAAAAAAGAATAACAACAAAAAAAAATAGAAAAAACAGAAACAGTAACAGTGTGAGAATTAAGAGAGCAAGAGAGCGAAATAAATATTATAACAGCAGGCGCGGCCATTTTGTTTATATTTTTGTTTTATACGCATAATCCGAGTAAAAATCAGCACAATTTTATTTTCTTCTTTTCTTTTAATTTTTTTTTTCTTGGCCATAATTTTTCCTTAGTTTTTTTTCTCATACTTTATTTTTAAGAGATGATTTTTTCTTTTTCTTCTTTTCTGTCGTTTATATTTTTTCTTATAAATGGACGTCTAAAAATTTGACATTGAAAAAATTTCCTTTTTTTTTTATATTCTAGAATTTTATTTTTGTTTTGTTTTTTTTTTCAATGTCCTTCATGTATGCGTGTGTGTTTGTATTATTGTTTCTATACTTTTTTTTTATTTTAACTTGGATTGGTTGTTGTTTTTATTAATACATTTAAGGGATGGAATGAGAATTATGTTCGGATTAATAAAGTTCAGGGTATGAGATGTTATTGAAAAATGAAAAAAAAAAACATTATTGTCTATTATATTTGTTAGTACATATTATATTATATGTGTACTACTACAGATTGTGTAGGTATACAAACACGTGTAAACACACACACACACACATGAACAGATACTAAAGATTTAAGTATATATGTAACAAATAAAATTTTTAACTGATGAAGATGATGAATAATACAAATTCAATTATATATATGAATTTACTTTGTATGCCTATGGATATGTATTTATGTAGCATTAGATAATAATTTAACTAACTATTAAACTACCGATCATTTATGTCATTACAATTCATTGAAGTTGATTTGAATTTGAATAACTGAATAATGGTGAACATATTTTTTTTTTTTATTATATTTTCCTTTCTTATTTAATTTGAATTAAATTGAATTTATTAGAATATGAACTATATTTTCTCCATAAACACAAACACACACACAAACATGCATCTAAAATTAAACAGATCAATCAATTTGGTATACAAAGTTGATATGACGTACTTAGGGTATTAAATTTTATTTCATGTAAAGTAAAAAAAAAGAAGAAATAATGAAATATCTGGTTTTTTCTGTGTCCATGCCCCTGTCCCCTCCACTTGTTTTTTATCAATTTTTCTATTTAATATTTATTTACATATCTAAATTACTTTTCATTCCATTTTTTTTGATTATTTTCCTCGTGTCTTTTTTTTTCAATATTTCTAAACAATATTCAGGAAACCCTACACACCCTTGTAATTTTTCTATAATCAATTATTAGCAAAAATAAATTTATTCCCTTGTTTTTTTTTTTTTTTGATTGAATATTGAAATAATAGTTTTATATTTTCTCTCTTTTTCTTTTTGTTTTTATGTTTTTTATGTACCAATGTAACTACAAATTTTTTTTTTGTCAATATGTACAATACATTGGAAGACATTTTTCTTTTTATGTTATTGTATTTTGTACAATGAATTGGGGTGAGATGATGATTAGTTATAAGATAACCGAGAGAAGAGTTTGAGAAAATCTATATCGAGAAATAATGAAATAACATTTGAATAGACGGGTATAAGGTGGTGGGTAAGTGCGGATAATAATATTTAAAGGGTTTGGTTTATGGTGATAACTTACAACACAAGATAATGTCCAAAATGGAATTGAATGAAGAAGTGAAGTTAAAAGAGAAAGAAAAACATATAAAATTAAAATAAATAATTTATCAGTTTTTCCTCTAACCTTGCATTTTTTTTTTTCATTTATAAAAAAAGAAGAGTTAATTGTACGAAGTGAAAAAGGGATTTAAAGAAAAATTGGAATAGAAGCAAAAAAGAAACAGTTTTAATTTTTTTACAAATTGATTTTTTTTATTCGTAATTGCTTCCTTTAGAAAATACTAGAAATCTGTGTTGTCTGTGCTTGTGTATAAAAATCTCTTAATTTTTTCTTTTTTTTTTTTATAGAAGTTGAAAATTAAGAAGAAACACAAGTGTAAAATTGATTTGTTTCCTTATTTTCCGTTTTATTTCATTCCCTATTACTGACAATTTCAGAATAAAAGAATTTTTTTTCTATTTTAATGATTTTAGTGCACAGTGGCAAAAATATATTGAAGTCGCAATATGGCAAACGGGTTTAGAGATTTTTCACGTGCTTTAGCCAAAGTCTAACTAACTAAAACCATATATTTGTGCAAATATATGTGAGTGTGTGTGTGTGAATGTGTGTCTGCGAATGTGTATTTGAAATGAGAGAAGGAGAAGGTGAAGAGAAGAAAAACACTTTCATTTTGGTTCAGTTAAATCCACTAATCACCATTCCATTTCCTTTTCCGGTTTAGCGTCTTTCTCTCTCTCACACACTCTCTTTCTCTCTCTATCTCTCTCACTATTACTATATTTTTTACCATTATAATTTTACTTAACTTGTTCTCCTTATTTTACACACTCCTACTGCTTCTTATTTTTCTTCTTCATCATCATAAACTTTTCTTTTATTTTATTTTTATTCATATTTTTTTTACGCTGCTCTAAATCCTTTTTTTTCTATTCAACTTGTTTTTTTTCTTCGTTAAATGCCTAAATGTCTGTGTGTGTGTTTGAGAGAAAAATCCAAAAAAAGAAAAAGAAATATGTTTCTCTCTGTTAAGTTTTTTTTATACGTTATCAGCGAAATTCTTTCAGTTTCTTTCTTTCGCCAAATTAAATGACTCAAAATATGACACAAATCTTACCATTTTTTTTTCTTCTTTCACTTACTGAATCTTATAAATTTGTATCTCCCCTTTTTTTACACCCTCACAACAACATTATATCCTTTAGTTACAGCGTACAAAAAAGAATTTTTTTTTATAGTCAGTAAAAATAAAAACACAAACTGTTTTTTATTCCACAAAAAAAAAAATAAAAAAAGAAAGAACATTTTCCTCTTTGGTCTGCCCAAAACCTACACCCCAAACCCGTATGAGTAAAGTCAGGCCAAAATTGCGGAATCCATAAAACGCGTTTTTTATGGAAATTTATTATTGTTGTATCGCATTTTATTTATTTTTATTTTCCCTCTCTTTCTTCTGTCGCTTCCCGTTTTTTATGACTGCGTCAGTTCCATTACTCTCTATCCACCATCAATCCTACACTCTACCAATTTTTTTTTTATCCTTTATAATTCCATTCAACATTGTCACTGAAATTTTATTTCATCATCATGCCATACAAAACATCCCTGGGATACGGCTTTTGTTTTTTTTTGCGCTATTTTTATTTATTTTTTGTTGTTATATTTCTTTTAGTTTTGCATTCAACACACACACAAAGACAAATGAATTTGAGTCGTGAGGTGTGATGAATTTAAATAATTTTAGATTTTTCCTTTTATTTTGTTCTTTTATTAAAATTTCAAAATTTGATTCAAAAGTTTCTTAAATTTTTACTTTTCTGCGTTTTGAAACTATATTCAAATTGGTTTAGGAAAAAAATAAAGACGAAGTAAAACAGTGAACCTATAATACAAGCACACACACACATACACACATATCACAAAAAAAAAGAAGAAAGGAACCGCCTAGTAAACGAACCTTATCAGATTCTGTTGTTATTTTTTTCCTCTTGTCTTGCCTGGATAATAATGGCTGAATTAATGTAAATTGGTAAAGATTGTTGATACTTTGAGCGTAGAAAGTAGGATGGATTTGTGGATTGGAAGGTAGAGAGGGTGGTTGCATGTCAGTTTTTTTCCTATCACCATTATTATTTATTTTTATGTGATCGTATCTTTGTCCTCATCCCCTCTCTACGAGAGAATTATTCTACTTTCTATTTTTCTATAAGAAGATTTGTTGCTGGCGGCGGGTAGGAGTAGAACCATATAAGGATAATAAATGTATAGAGTAAGAGTGTGGAGACATTTTGCTGAAGAAGAAAAAAAATGAATAAATAAGAAAAGAAGGAATAAAGAAAAACAGAAAAGGAAAAATCAATTTTCTTTTTCTACTCATCTCTTGTTCTGACAGTTTTTCTTTCTTCATTTTGAGACTTTTTCTTTTTTTTTTTTTGATGTAAAAAGATAAGCCATCCCTATTCACCTCTCATCCCCCTTTTACACTACCCCAAAGGTAATATTATTTTTGACCTCTATCCAACCTTTTAGAAGCAAACGGATTTTTTTTTATATATATTTTCAAACCCTTTTTTTTTATTAATCCATACTCTACCTCCCTCATTTTCTTCTCTTGGCCCACCATTGAATTATCTTTCTTCTTGATCATTAGTTTCCTTCGACAATTTTCTATTCTTCTCTTAACTGCTTCTTCTTCTTCTTCTTCTGTTATTGTCTTCATTTTCTTGATTTTCATTTTTATTGTTGTTTTATTTCCATTTTCTTGAAAATTTATTATCTTGTTTACAATTTGTGTTGTTTTTCCTTTTTCTTTTATTCAAATTTAAGATTAACAGGCTTTAGCAAACACACATACACACATACACTTTTAGTGTACACATACACACACACCCACACACACACACATACACACACACGTACACACATACACATTAATAAACAAAGAACGTCACTGGGTATTTCCAAAATTCAATCATATTTGTTGTACTCTAAATTTTTTTTTTCTTCATTACTTGAACTGAAATGACTTCCTTCCCATCTTTTTTTTCTCTTTTGTTTGATTAAATTTTTCGTCAAATTTTTTTACGATTATTTTTTTTACTTTCTTCTATTTTTCTTTCGTTTCTTCTATTTTGTTGTTGTTGTTATTTTTTTTTATCATTACATACATTTTTTTACAAGGAAAAATGAAAAATAATAAGAAATTACCGTCTCTCTTTCTCACACTTTTTGTCTTTTCTAAGCAACTCATCTCCTCTCAACTGATACGAATATTCATCTTTTATTTCTTATCTTTATTTTGTCGTCTTCTCTTTTCTGCATTTTTTTATTTTTTTCTATTTAGAGAAGTTTTCCAAGGAAAAGGAAAAATATTAGGTGCCTTCATATTTTCTTTATATGCTGGTGATATTTGATCATCATCATCACGGTCTTAATTTTCATCATCATATTTGTGATTCTTGATTTTTTATTTATGAATTTCGAATTTTCTCTTTATAGCATAACAACGACACAATGAATCCTCTTACTTATTAATGTGTATCCGTGTGTGTGTGTGCGTGTAAACATTCTAAAATCTAGAAAATATAAATGAAAATTCCTTATCATTTATTTTGCCCTCTTAAAATGTCGGTTAAAGTCTACTGAAGCTGAATATTTATATCGCTTTCTTCCTCTTTCTATTTCTCTTTCTCTCTCTCTCTCTCTCTCTCTCTATTTCTCTCTCTATTTCTCTCTCTATTTCTCTCTCTCTCTCTCTATTTATTTTTCTCTTTCTTTCTGCTTATTTATAGCTAAGGGAATATTTAAATAATAAAAACAAAGTTGATGATGTCGATAGTGCCCCAAGAGTAGGTGAATTCTGATTGTGAAAGAACAATGAAATTTCCCTCTCTCACTCACTGTCAAGTCTCTTGTCGTGTCATACGAGAAGACTCGAATGGATTATTGTGAGAGATCAATTTCCTTATGTTGGATGGAGAACATTTAAGAACCAGAATAATCAATTGCATAAGGATATTTTTATTCTTCATCTTGATTTAAGCTGTGGGTACTTGTATCTAGAATATAAAATGGAACGTTTTGTTTGATTCATTTACATTCTCTCTTCTCTATATTTTTTTTCTTTTATGCTTTAATTCCAAAAGCCCAGTTGTGGGAGGGATGGATTTATCCCTCTATAATCCACATCGATGATTTTACGTTTTTTTTCTGGTTTATTCCACCTTACTGTTTTCCCTCCTTTACCCTCATCTTTTTTTTGCCTTCTTTTTGTATGAGAAAAAAAACTTGTTATTTATTCTCTTCTTCTCTTATCTTGTTCTTTCCTTTTTTCCTCCTTTTTCTTTTTGTTCTTATAAATGATGTAATTTCTGGAATTTTGTTTTTCTTATTTTGTGTTTTTTTGTAGTTGTTGTTGTTCTTGTTGTTGTTAGAAAATAGTTTCCATGTTGACGTTTTTCATTTGTTGTTGTTGTTGTTTGTTGGTTGGAAAAACACAATAAAGGATAAAAAACACACGGGGTGAATGTTGAACTGCGGTATTAAAAAAATAAAAGAGGAACTTTTAAAGATCTTGATGATGATGATTATTATCTTGATGATCATGATACAGATAATAATGGATGATTATTGATGGTTTGTCATCATCTCATCTACCTCAGTATTTTTTTTGTCTTATTTTTCGTTTTTGTTTTGTGAGAAATTCTTTAGGATTCAAAATATTTAATATTTTCTAAAAAATAAGTAGAAAAACATTGAACAATTTTATTATAATTTTCGTAATTAAAGAAAATTCGGTCTGTAGGTGTGCAATTGTGTGTGTGTGTGTGTGTGTGTATTTGGAAGAAAATTTTCATAAGACGAAGAATTAGAGTAAGAAAAGACGACAAGACCAAGACACTGCATTGCGTCGTCACATATAAAAAAAAGGTACAATAAAGTAGGTAAGAATGAATGTTATGAAGTGGAAATATGAAGAAGCAGTAGGAGGACGTGTTGTGGGGTGTACTTATATACATATAGGTCGATGATATAATAAGAGAGGAATGAATAAGGGCGAAAGAGAAGTAGGTGGGGTGGTCTGTAACATTATTATACAACACGATCACCTTGTTGTTTTTCTCCATTTTTTATTTTTTTTTTTCATCTTCGTTTGAAAAATAAAGTAAAAAAAAAATATTATTCCCTCTGGCCACAAAAGAAAGGAAAATTTCCTCTTCTTATTTTTCGTCTTTTCTTCTTCTTCTTTTTTTTTTGTCATCATCATTAAGGATGACGCGCGCGTGGGGGTTTTTATTTCCTTTAGGCGATAAGTAAAAATGAAGAAGAAAAATGAAAATAAAATAAATTCGTCTTTTCCTTTTTTTTTCTCCTTGTGAGAATTGTTATTTTTCATCTCTTTCTCTCTCGCTAAAAAAAGAAAAATAAACTGATGTAAATAATTTGATTTATTTCTTTATTCTCTCGTAAAGGGGAAGAGAAAAAAATATATAATGGATAAGAAAGGACAAGAATACTAGAGGAAAATTTTTGATGAGGAAGAGAAAAACTAGAAGAGGAATTTTGCTATATTTTTTTTTCTTTCTTCATTTTTAACCCCAAAATTTTATTTTATTATGAAATTATGGTAGTTGGTTTGAGGATGTGCGATGACGATGACGATGACGACGACGACAAATATAAGAGAGAAACGAATTTGGGTTTTTTTAAAAAAAATAAATTATAATTTAATATGGCAACACTGTAGGGAAGATTTTTCCGTTTCTTTAAAAATTTCGCTTATTTTTTCTTCTGTTTTTTCTTTTTTTATTATTTTTTATTATTTTTGCCAATCGATCAATTCTTCAACAAATCTCTATGTGTGGGGAAAATGAAAGGGAAATGTTTTTTCGATTCTGTCTACACTGTACCATATATTTTTATGCATCTTCCCTCTAATGCGGAATTTCACTCAAAGCCTTGACGTGTTTTTTTTTGATATGAAAATCTTTTGATAAGATTTTTTTCCCTTTAAAAATAAAATATTTTCCGACGCCATTTTTTTTTTTTTTGATAATTTTTTTTGTTTTTCTTCTGCTATTTGTTGTTGATTTTTCTTATTTTTCTTTTAAAGTTTTTTTTTTATTTTGTTTGTTTTTGATATAAAAAAAAGGTGCCACCAATAAGAAATAATAAGAAGAAAAACCATATCCAAAAATTATTTTTCACGCATGTCAATATAGACAACAATCATACACACACAATTTTACAGATAGATTCTTCTTCAATTTTTCTAATCGTATTTTCTCACTCACGAATGTTTACAAGTTTTTTTTTAGGGCAAATTTGTAATTAGCTTTTTCTTCATATTTGTTTTTTGAACTTTTGTTTTTCTTTTACTTTTCCCTGTATTCTGGGTACACTTTTTGGGTAGAGATATGACTGAAAGAAATATATTCTTAATTGTCACGTGAAATGAGAATACAAGTTGAGTCAAAATAATAAACATAAAGAGAAAGAATGAGAAGGGTATAGATTGTAAGAGTGAGATAGATACAGCAAAGTTACAAAAAAAAAGAGGAAAGACTGGAATGGATAAAATTTTGAAGTAGAAGAAGAAAAAAATGGAAAATAAAATCGATTGAAAATAAATTTTGTGTTGTTGCCAAATTTCTCAACTTTTTTATAGTTTTTTTTTTTTCTTTAATTCTCTATGAGGGGAGTATAGGGTAATCTTCAGTTTTTTTAAAATAAGAATCATTAATGTTCTTAAATTTTTATTTTATAAACTAAAGAAATTGGCAAAAAAAGAAATAAATAAACGAGCAGTTCAATCAACGACACCAGCAATTTAGTATCTACTGGAGACAATAAAAACAAGAGAAAAAGAGAAAGAAATCTTTATAGACTCTGTTTAGTAGAATAAAGAATTAAAAATGAAACACGTAGAAAAGAGGAGGAGAACAAAATAATATAAAATTCTAAACTAAATATCGTTTTTTCTTTATTTTTCCAAATGGGTTTTCTTTTTCAATAATCAAAATCGAAGGGTGTGTGTGTGTGCATGACTCATCATTGTTTCATATAATTTCAATGAAAATTCTCTAAGAAAATTTTATTACCTAATAAACGTTGTTGCCATATTTCCTCTGCTCTTTATCCTAGATGACAATGTTGCCGATTTGTTTTTTTCTTTCGTTGGAAATTTCTAAATTTCTTTTTTCATCCGTGTTCCTCTTACATTTTCTACCCACCTACCCCACCAAACAATTTTCAATTATTCCCAGACATCTAGAATTTATTGTCGAATAATTCAGTTTTTTTTATTGTTGAAAAATTTGATAAATTTGTGAATTGAGAAAAGATGATAATTTTTAAAGAGAGAATGAGAAAAGTAAGAGAGATAGAATGATATAATACGAAAGTAAGAAAGAGAAAGAAAATATGATTTATTTACCTTAATTTATTTTTATTTTATATTTTGGGTAAGAATCATTTCTTATCCAGTCACCACCCCTCTCACATTTACAATCTTCTTACTCTTTCTTTATTTTTTCTTTTCTTTCTTTCTTTAAGGATGTAATAAATTTTCAACTATGGAGCCAAACGTTTCCTTTTTCCTCACAGTCATAAATATTCACTGCTGCTGTACTCTTTTTCTATAAAAAAAAATAAATTTTAGTGTATTTTCTCCTCTCCCATATTCAAACTTTCCAAGAAATGAAGAAAAAAAATTCTTTTTTTTTTGGGAGTGTTGTTGTTGTTGTTGTTATTATTATTATTGTTATTTTCTTTCAACTACTTTTCTCTACCTACCGTCGCGCCATCCTGCCTTTATCATCCCAATTTTTTCCTTTAAATTTATCTAAACCCCCCCACACCGCAAACTAAGTTCTCTCTTGAATCACACGCCCAAACCTTTTACGATAAAGTAAAATTGTACACTTTTTATCTCTCATTCTTCTTCTTCTTTTTAAATCGCCACCCAAACACCTAACCACCCACAATAAACACCCGACATCTTTAAATCATTTTTGACTCTTTTATATATTTTTTTTCTAAATTTTCCAGAATTTTACTTTGGAGTAAACTTTGTATTTGGGTGTGTGGAGGGTTTAATATGATCGACCAGTAAAACATCCTCCCACACTGTCCTGTTTACTTTTTTCTCGTGTGACACCACACACACACACACAATAAACCCTTTTCTGCCGCGCCTTTTTTTTTCTCTTTATTTTCATTATTATTTTTTTTATTTCATTTTCATTTTTTATCTGCAATGCACATCATCCATCCCTCTCTATCGTTCTCCTTCTCTTTTTTTTCCAACAGTATAATTTTTGTGGACCATTTTTTTCTTTTTCTGTTTCTGTTTTTGCTTCATGGATTTCTGTTGCTACTGCTGCTGGTTTTTTATTTTTTCTTGTTTGGTTTCATTTGGTCCAAAAGGTGAAATAGAAGATGATAATAAATATAAAGTAAAATAAAGAAGTAGAAGTATTGGTGAAGTGGGGAAGTGGAATGACTCTATTTTTTGTTTTTGCTTTTTTTTTTTTGCGGTTTTTCGTTTAAAGAAATTCTTCCGCCATAAGTATGATTCATACTTGGCTTTTGCTTGGATGGTTAGGTTGACGATCTTCTTTTCTTTCTTCTTCTTTTGATGTTGGTTGATTTCGTTCTGTATTTATGTGCTTGTGTGTGTGTGTATTTCTCATTAGAATTGAAAATTGCAGGAACTTATCATGATGTGTATGAATTTATATTTGTTATTATGTATGAGTTTGTTTTTGTGTGTGTGTGTGTGTTTGGGATGTTTAAAGAAAAGTATAATTTTTTTTATTGCGGATCGTAAAAAAAAGGGAGCAGACATGACAGGATATGTTTGTGTGTGTGTGTACGAAATTTTAAATGGTAGAACAAAATATATACGTATATGTGAGTGTGTGCGTGTAAATTCATAAGAAATAAATAGAGTTAAAAGAATTAAAGAGGGAGAGAGAGAGAACGAGAGTGTTGTTCGGAGGATGAAGGGAAAGGAAATTGTGTCATTAATTTTTTTTAAAAAAAGTGAGTTTATTGAATTTGGTGCAGCCATTTTCTTTTTTGCTTCTTCCCTCTTTTTTGAAATAAAAAAAAAAATTGTCTAGGTTTTTTAATCCTTTTTTCATCTTGTTTTTTTTATCCTATTCCATCACTCCTCTTTTTTTCTTTTTTTTTTTTAATTTTATAATCGTCCGCCTTGTCCTACTCGTTTTTTCCTTAACCACTTTTGCCCGAAAATAAACTTTATTATTTTTACGAAGTTCTTCTTTTTCTTCTTCTGGTCTTATTTTTATTCTGTTTTTGTGATGAGAGAAAAAAATATTTCATTTTGTAATTCTTTGATGCACGCTTCTCATTTTTTGAATTTCCATTTTTTTGTTTATTTATATTTACGTGTATGTGTATTATCATGTAATTAGTACCGCCCTTATGATGATTTTTTTTTATGATAAAAATTATAATAAAAAATATTTAATTGAAAATTTATTTGTTGTTGTTGTTGGAAGAATGAGGTGGAGGAGAATAATTTGAAATTCATGCATTTTTAAATGTCTTCAAATCTCTGAAAAACGATCAAAGACAATAATTTTCTAATAAACTCTAGAGGTCAATTTTCTCATTTTTTCTTTGTTTCTTCTTTAATTCAGTTTATTAATTTAATAACGTAAGTTTGTGTATGTCTGCGATGTGTGAGTGTATGTACGAGCTCTAGCCAAAGAATATTTCTAATAATTACTCACTTGAATACAATTTTATTGATTATTTTTAAAGTTGAATTTAAAGAGATTACGATCTGTGTCACATCTATGCCTTCGCCTTTCATTGTATGTGTTTGTGTAAATTTGGTACATGTTGTGCTGCTGAGAGATTTCTTTTCTTATAAATAAATGTTTCAAGAATCATGTATGAGAGAGATAGAAAATAACAATAAAATAATTGATGGAAAAAATAATGACGTTCTTTGTGTGTTTTTTTGTTCAGTTTTTTTTTTGGCGCAAAACACAAACAAAATTCTTACTTCGATTATTTCTCTTCACTATTTCTCTCTCTCTCTCTCTCTCTCTCTCTCTCTCTCTCTCTCTCTCTTTCTTTCTTTAATTTTATCTTTCTGTCATAATTTTTTTCAGTATTCAATAATTTTTTTTCGAGGTTTCTTGAATTTTTGTAAATCAAAATAAAAAAAAACCCCAACTTATTTTAAACGTCTTTTTTCCCACCTTACCACCATTAAATGACTTACTTTGACTAACTTGACCTTAAAAACTAAAATTAAAACTAAAAACAACAACAACAACAGCAACAAAGTAAATAATTTGGTTTTATTTTATTAACGGTTTTTTATTTTTTATTTCTCCTTTAATTTATTCTTTATTGATAATTATGTTGATGTGTCGTTGTCGTTGTCGTTGCTCTTTTATTTATTTATTTTTTTAAAAAAGAAAAAAGAAAGATACAAATCCAAAAAAAACCAAGAACAACAAATAATTTTTTTTATTAGTTGTTGTTGTTGTCGTTCTACTGGTTTTGTTTGTTTGTTTGTTTTTTTTTTGCTGTTATTGATGATTGTCTTATGATTTAAAATTTCTGTTGTAAAATTTTTAAAGAGAAGAATTGAATACAATTCACTCTACTTCTACCTCCACTCCTCACTCTACCTTTGCCACTAGATTTGTAAATAATACATTATTTATGAGGACAAATTTTAATGTAGAAAAAGTGTTAATTTACAATTATTGTTCTTTTTTTCTTTTTTTCATTTACTTATTTGTTGGGTTTGTTTGTTTGTTTCTCTCAATGAAAAATAAAACAGTTTGATGATAAATGATAAATGATGATTAAAAAGGGTGGGGTAAGGGTATGGGAAAGATTTTGAATTATAAAATTAACAAGGGTGACACTAGTTTATCAATTTTTTTGTTTTTCCTTTTTGGTTTTGAAAAACAAGAAAAAAAAAACAAACATCAAATACACAAAAATGTAGTTTTTCATGAGAGCAGCGCACGTTATAAAGGGTGGTGATAAGAGGAAAATGATAGCAAGAGGTGAAGAGATAGATGAAGAACTTGAACAAAAAAAGAAAATAGAGAAGAAAAAACCTCAGAATAGAATATGAACAGAAGTGATTTTTTTTTGTAATTAAATATTTTTCTGAAGTAAAGTAAAGTATAGTGAACTGAATTGAATTGAATTACTAGTTAATGTCATTGAATGTGATAAGAATAGTCAAGTAACAGAAAATAGAGAAAACCAAAGCCTTGAGTTAAAATATTAAATGACAGAAAACAAAAATATGTAACCAACAAATTATTTCTTCTTCATGTTTTCCTCCTCTGCTTTACCTCAGGAAAAACTTTTGTTTCAACATTTTTTTAAATCAAAATTAAAATCTCTTTCAATTTTTGTAAAATAGAAAATTTTTATTTCCTTTTCTTACGTACATATTTCTAGTTGAAGTCCCTTAAATCAGATTTTATTTATTGTTAATATATAAAATTCCAAACCCACGTAAAAAATTGTAGGTATTCTAGTTACTAAGGTTACTACGGTTAGTAGTTGATGGATTTGGTAAATTAAAAAAAATTAAAATTCAATACAAATAAAATTCTTACAGAAGAAAAAGAAAAAGAAAATAATTTGATTACAGAGAAATATTTAAAAATTAGATTATCGATTAAATATATTACGATTTACTTTTATATTTTCGTTCCTCACCCCTCTACTACTCGTCCAATATTGAATAGAATTTAAACAAAGAATTTTATTTGTTTTGTTTCCCCCACTATTCTGGAATAATGGAATCCAACCAATTATTTTCAACTACACTAAAGTTTGTAGAGATTTTGTTACCACTTTGCTCCTCTGGTCTTGGTTTTTTTTTTTTTTTTTATTTAAAGAGAATAATTAATAAATTTGTAAATGGAAATTTTGTGTTTTTTTTTTGTAGAAAATGTGAAAAATAATTTGGAAATTGAAATAAATATTGTAAGAATTTTAATTTATTTTAAGTAAAAAAAAAGAGAGTGGGGGGAGTCATGTTGTTCAGTTAAGTCAGTTAATGTGCTGTTCAGTTTATAGTCTTGTCGAGATCAAGTCAAAGTAAATAAATTCTTGTTAGAAATAAATTATGTCTTGGTGTTAATCCGTAGAGAATACTGATAGAAAATGAATATCAACGAATAGTGAATATTTTCACATTGAGACAGAATAAAAAAAGAAAGTTTAAGCATAAAAAATATTCACTACAAATAATGAGTGAACTTCTATTCCACAAGAATTGACCAAAAAAATTATCATCACTCGTGTCTCAACCTTACCAATCGGACAACTACAGAAAATAATTTTATTTCTATATTTTTCCAGAAGAAAAAAATTATCCTTTCCCAATTCTTTCCATAAGTAAAGAATTTGTTGTTGTTGTTGTGCTTTTCTCGTGTTCAAAAAAGAAAAAAAAAGAAAGAAAACACAAAAACAACACAATAATAGAAATAAAAAAAAAATTGATTTGACTTCTGTTTGACATTTTTGACCCTTAAAAACAAGTAGTAGTTGTAGTAGTAGATTTTGTTTTCTTTGTTGTTGTTTTACATTGTTTTTGTTGTTGTTAGTGTTTTTTGTGTTATTTGAATATTTTTAAAGAAAAAAAAATTTAGTTTGTTCCCCTTCTTCTTCTTCCTCCTCGTATTTTTCTTCTTCTTGAAAATATGATTTAATTTTTGGGTGTGTGTGTATAAAGGAAAAACTTTAAAAAAAAACTTTACTTTTAATTGTTTCGTATTTTGTTTTTTAGTTTGTTGCCTTTGTTTGTTTGGTTTTGATTAATATGGTATGTGTGTGTGTGTTTATGAGTTGAAGACATATTTAACTATAAAATGCGATAAAATGTAAATTTTATACTTTCGTTCCTTGTTTTATTGTTTGCTGTTGTTGTTGTTGTTTGTTATTAATTAATTCCAATTAAAATATTATTTTTTTACATGATAAAAAGGGTTAAATGTGCAAGGCTGTGTGTGAGTACTATATTGTTGCGGATTGTTACCTTAATTTATGTTTTCATACATGACATAGTGAAATACTTTGTAAAACAAAAATCTTTTACTTACGCATACACACACACATGTTCACACACGCACACACACACACTAGCAAATGCACTCACACATACACGTAACACACACAATTTTATTTATTTATGCAAAAATCTGTGTTCATTTGATGTATTCTGTGTGAATTTTTGAATTGACAGTTTTTGTTGTTTTTGTTGTTGTGTATTTTTTGAAACAAAAAGCACGATGGTATTAAAAGAGGGGTGAAGGGACGTAAAGGCAGAAAACAAAATTATGTTAATATAAAGGAGATAAAATGCACACACACACACCAAAAGGCACACACAACATAGTGACATGACATTGACGAAGAGAAATTAGTCAGAATTTATTATTCTGTTTTGTTTTATATTTTTCTGTTTTTCTTCTTCATCACTTATTTTTCCTTTCTTTTTTTTGTATATTTAATTAAAATTAAACTATCTCTTTCGCACTCGTACACCTCTATACATTCACACACAAAACACATAAAAGATTTTATTAGAATTTATATTTTTTTTCTACCTCCAACTACTTGCTTTTGTGTACGCTCTCAGCTTCAACTGAGACTTTTTACTCCTTTTTGTATTTAATTTTAATTAAGGAAACGGTGTAGACAAAAAATTTTTCTTTTTCTTTTTTGCTTTTCTATTCTGCTGTTTCTGCACTTTTTCTCTTTTCAAAAATATAAATTCGAATTTAATTTGGATTTTTAATTCAAATGATTCGACTGATTATCTAAATTTTAAAGTATCTGGCTAACTGGTATTGTCTTGTGAGTGATATGAAATACAAGAATCAATAAATTTTATTTTTGTATTTTGTTTTTGTTTTCATTTTGGTCGATTAAATTCTTTTTTTTTTTATTAATTATTAATTTAATTAAAGCAAAAAAACACACAAAATGTTAAAGTGATAAAACACACAAGCAATGAAAACAAAAACAGTAAATAGACTTGTTCAAGTGTGAGTGTGAGTGGGAGAGAAAATAAAATTGCTTGTTGCTTGTTTTTATTTTTTTTGTATAGGACGAATTTTTTTCTTCTTCTTGTTCTTTGTGTTTTGAATTTTCTCTTTAGAATTTGTATTTTTCCGTTTTGAAATGAAAAAAGTAAAAGGAAAATCAATAAAATTTGTCTGATTACTTCTTCGTCTTCTTTTCGTTCTATTTTTTGTTTTTTTTTTTCATAAAACAAAAATCGCAATTCTTACAATTTTCGTTGGTGAATTTACTCAAATATAACTGACTACGACAAAAAAATAAAGGGAGTTCATTCGAGTATTACAATTTTGAGTTTAGGAGATTTTTTTTCTTCATCTTCTTCTTCTTCTTCTTCTTTTTATATCCAAAAAAAATGTATTTTTATTTTTTGTCTCTTTCATCTGATATCCATGCATGACAAAAGGAAAAAAAAATTAATTGATTTTTGAATGATTTGGAAGACAGTGAGATAGAATGAGACAGAGTGAGAAAGAGATAGGATTATTATGAAATATTTCTGTTTTTTTTTGTGCGTTGGAGTAAAATTTTTTGGTCGGCCATTTTCTTTTTTCCTCTCATTTAATGCGTAGTATTTTTGTGTTGTTAGTTTGTTGTTGCTGTAATTTTTTTCTTTTCCAACTTTTTGCTTTGGAAAAATGTTGAAAAGAGAATATTTTTTTTTAAATAAATTGAAGAAAATAAAGTGTCAGAAGATGAAGTAAAAGAAAAAAACGTCTGAGGAAAACCGAAAAAAAGAAAAGAAAATTCTGTATTGCAAAAAAAGGAAAGCAAGAAAAATGGAAAAAGAGAAGATGATTGTGGGTTTGAAAGCCGAAGCATAAAAGATTTTCTCACAATTTTTTTTTACTTTGTCCATTTGTCGTTCTCTCACGCGTTTCGTCTTCTGTTTTTTTTTTCAGTCAAAAACAAAAAATAAGAAATGAAAGAAAAAAAAACAGAGAAAATGTAAAAGAAAAACAAATGTCCCTTAATTTCTCTCTCTATCTCCCGGTTCTCTCACCGTTTCTCCATTTTGTTGATGTTGTTGGGGGGTAGACTTAGATGGAAGGATATAGAATTAGACGATCTGGATGGAAGATATTCAGATTTAAATTTACTGTCTGTTTTTTTTTTTGTTTTGTCTTCTACAAAAATAAAAAAACAAAAAAAATTATTGGGGGGTTGGTGGAAGAGTTGTTTACTTGAATCAATTTAAAATATATGTGTATTGACGTGAAAAAAGTGGAGGAGTGTAGAGTAGGTGAGTAGGAACAAAAAAGAACGATGTGGGATTTTGATGACAATCAACATCAGTATAGAATAACCTTGAGACGGTTGTTTTTGTGCTTTCCATGGATGGAATATATTTATTTCATCAACAAAAATACATTTTTTTATTTCTTCTTTGTTGTTGTAATTTTCTAATAAAAACAAAATAAAAAGAAGACAACAAAAAACCCTGAATCTTATTTTTGATCAAATTTCAATAAATCATCAACTGACTGTGGCTGGCTAACTGACTGACTCTACAGTAGAATTATAAATAAATATTTTGTATTACGTTTTTCTAACTATGTGTATGTGTTTGTGTGAGTGGATACTGTTTATAGTACTCAGTTTTTGATATTTAATATTTTTTTAACAGATTTATGTTACGTAATTTTCATAATATTTAGAAATATCTACAAACAAACATATGAGGATTACCTGACCACCCCTCTCCCCCCCTTACACCAACAAACAAACAAAAAGCTTAACTGAACAATGAGGTGGGTGTGTGAGAGGGTATTAATGATAATTGAACTTAGCCTATTCTACTCGGATCTTTTTTTATACTTAATTTAAATTTAATTTAATTTAAATCTTTTATCCAAGCTTTTCTTAAACTTAAGTTTTTATTACTTAGATTATTACTTAACTTACTTTCATTACGATTTTATATCCTTTTAGCTTAAATTCTAGTTTAAATCGGACAATCGATTTTTTCTATTTCTTTTTTTGTTGCATAAATTTTTTGCCCATTTTATTTCTCCCTCGCGCCTTTGGCACTTTGGTTTTTTAATTGTTCTACCAATTTACGTCAAAGATCCCAATGATTTGATTTTTTTCAAATTGAATTTTTTTTTTTAAATTAGGAAAATTAAAAATGAAAGAAAAGAAAAATTAAAATTTTCTAGTTTATTTCAAGTGATTCTTTTTTGTTTTTTTTTTTCTTTCTTTATTTAATTAAATCAAACTCCGTCATCAGATGTCGAATGTTTTCATTTAATTATTATTTCTTCGTTCCTCCTTCTACACCCGCTATTTGGGGTAGAGGAATATTTAGAAGTTGAAGAAGAAGGAAGAAAGCATGAAGTAAAAGGAAGAAGAATAACGTCAATATTATTCATTCGTCTTCTTCTTGTTTAGAATTTTGTTGTGTTAGATTTTCTTCAATTTTCCAACCTCTTTATCTTGAGAGGAAAAGAACATCTGGCTTGATTTTATTTTACTTTTATAAAAATAGAAATTCAAGACTTCTTTCATTTTTTTTTGTTCTTTTCAGTCTTAAGACGTCTTGTTTTGTTTGTTGTTGGCTGTTTGTGTTTTTTTTTGTTAATTCGTTTTTTTATTTCTCTATTTTTTTTATTACTAATTTTTTTTTTCAATTATCAATTTCTTAATCGAATTTAATGAGAAATAAGAAGAGAAAAAAGAAAAAGAATATGAATAGAAAGAGGAAGAACCAGTGAATAGAGTTCTTCTTTTATTTTTGTCTTTAGATTCTTTTGGCTTTGATTTTTTTTTTTTTACTAAAGAAGATTGTTCTCTGAAATTTAATTAAAGAGAGAAAAAACAAAATTTGTTTTGTGTATTTCTTCTTATAAAAGTCAAGAAAAAGAAGAAGTAGAAAAAGACGAAGTAGAGTAGAAGTAGAAGAATTGTAGCTATCAAAAGAAACAAGAATCAATTTCTCCTCTTCATCTCTTTTTCTTTTTTTTTTATCATCTTCTTCTTTCTTTTCTTTCGTTACAAATTTTTGGTAAAAAAAGTTAAAAAATTAATTTAAACTTTTTCGTGGAATAAAATTTTATTTTATTACAAAAAAAAAAAAAACGATGTCCGTTTGAATCGTTTTGTTCTTGTTTTTACTTCTCTTGCTTCTCGTTTCTTAGATTGACTTTGTTCTTCTTCTTTTTTTCATCAACTAAATTCTTTTCTTCTTCTTCTACTTTTTTCATCTCTTTAATTATTTTTATAAAGTTCATTCGTTTTTTTTTTTCTTAACGTGTACCACACACACACACACACACACACACACACACACACACATCAACAAAAGCAACAGCCACAACAACATAAGAGTTGTATAAAAGAAAATGTAGTCAGCCAAGAGAATAGAAAAAAAATGTCATTTCTAATTTTTATTGCATTTTTTTTGGGAGAATTTTTTTTTTTTTTGTTTTTTAAAATAAAAATGACAAAATTTATTATAACAAAAAAACAACAACAACAAAACCAGCACCAAAAAAAAAACCAAACTAAAACTGGATTACTTAGTCACTTAGTGCATTTAAAAAAGAAGTTGATAAAAATTAATGGGAAAATGGAAGATTGTGTTTGTGTATGAATTGTGTGTGTATGAATTTGGTGATGATGGGAACAACATACAAAACTCACTGAATTTACTTTTAAATAATTTGTATATTCTTCATTCAAAATATTTTGTAAAATCAAGAAAAATGGTTGACTTAAGTGAGTCGTTCGTACGATTTTCTCTCTGCAAATAAATACACACAACAAAAAATTATAATTCCGTCAATTTGAAAAAGTAAAAAATTCAATTTGGAAGCTTCCCAGTGACAAACCGAAGAGGGGTTAATTACTATGAAAAAGATTCGTTCATTGATTTCAATGTGTCCATGATTTCAATTTCATTTCAATTGGCTTCATCCATAATTTTCGAGGACAACCAAGGATTTTTTATACGTAACAAAAAATTGATTGTAATAAATAAACTTGATGACGTTATTATTTTTTTGCTGCTGTGTTTCATAATATATTTTGTATTGTATATTTATATATAATTAAAAGTTGCTATTCTTAAAGAATCTAATTAATTCTTTGTAATTAGAATTTCTCTTTTGAGGTTTTTGTACTGAATACGCGATTAGAATTAGAATTAACAAAAAATGAAATAATGTTTGTAATATGATAAAATTTGTCTGTGCACTTCTCCCGTACTCAAATCAACCCCTTCGATTCCCCCTCTGTAAGTATGTAATTCCATTTAGAGAAGATTTAATGTCTAGGAATTTTTGTGTCTTCTATCGATTTGAATTTCACTTCGAACAGAAATTTTTACAACAAACACAACAAAAATGCATTATTTTTGTTTGTTTAGCTTGAATTTTCTTACAAAAATATTATATGTATGCATGTGTGTGTATGTGTTGTAACAAAAAAAAATCATAATGGTGTAGGAGGAGTAGAGTGAACGCATAGAAATTGATTGAGTCAGAAAATTCTTGTATAGAAGGATAACACGTTTATATTTAGTGGAGGAAGTTAAATGTTTTTATTTCTTAATGTCTGTTTTTCTAACACATTGCAATAATTTCATAATTATCTTCATTTTGTATTTTTTTTTATAATGACCAATGCTACCAATTTTTTTCAATCAAACACAAAAATTCTCCATAATATTTTTTTTTGTATATCAGTTGACACGATTGGTTTTGGTTGGAATGTTCTCATTGGTTAATCCAATTAATAAAAAAATTAGATTAATTCACTTCAACCTTTTTTTTTTTTTTCATTTTGTACAATTTTTTAGTTTTTAGTTTTTACTTCCTGCAATAATAATAATAACAACAACAACACCAATATATTTTTTAATCTAATTGTTTTTTCTTTTTATCTCATTTCAGGTACGTTCTGGTGGTTCTGAGTCAGCGACCAAATTCATACTCCAAAACACTTCTTTTTTTTTTTTTTTTGTTTTTCTGTTTTTGTGTGACAGAAAAAAAAAAGAAAAAAAATTTAATTCAAAATAGCGCAAAACAAAATAAAAAAAGAAAGAAAAAAAAACACACACACAAGAAAGAGTCAAAGTTTCGTCATCGTTGTCGTCGTCATCATAATCATCATCATCATCATCTGTTACCAGAGAAAACTTTTGGATTATTTTTTTTTTTTTTTTGCTTTTCTTCAATTGACTCTCGACGGTTTCTTAATAGTTGTTGTTTTTTTTTCTTTTTAAATTTTGTTTCTTATTTTTTCTCCAAAAATTTCTTTTTATTATTTTTTCTTTTTTACTTAAAATTAATTAACTGTAATTAACTAAGTTATAATGTATTAAGTAAAGGATTAACATTCTTTCACCAAAAAATAACAAAAATCAACAAATAATTGTTAAAATTATTTAAATAAAATAGAAAATCTTTCTTCTCCCTCTGACCACTCCTCTAGACTTAAAGTAGTGAAAAGGGTGGGCTGGGCGGGGGTGTGTGACGGTAGAAGTCTTAATTTTCGTATCAAATTGGGTGAAAATTGGTATATTCTTAGGACTTAGGAGGGAATTGGTCTTGAGGGGGGGGATTAGAAATTTATAATTCATGCTCTATAATATCTAATTCTGAACGAAGGGGAATATTATGGGAATATTTAAAGGATGAAGAAATAGTGTTACATAAAAACAAGTTAAAATTTTTATGAAAATCCTTTCAGGCATTTTTAGTCTTAAACTAGAATTGACGTCAGATAAAACAAAAAGAAGAAGTTGTTTGATAAGAGAAAGTAAAGTGGAGAGGATTTTTAGTAAGACACAAGTGGGTGGTTTTTAAAGTTAGATGAGAGATACGTGGGTGGAAAGATTTGAGACGATTAGAAGTTAGAGAAATGATGATGACTTTTTGTTTTATTTTTTGTTATAAAAGATAAAAAAAAAAAACAGAAGTGAATTGATGAGTGGAAATTTTCATGTGGTTTTATTATACATCATTTTAAGTATTGTGGGAAGGGGGTGGAATTTAAAGAATTGATAAACAAAATAAAATAAAAAGAAATTTCTGTTAAGTTTAAATTCAAATATTGAGAGAAGTCAAGAAATTCAGAAATCTTGTGAATTTGAAGGAGAAGAAGAAGAAGATGAAAAAAATGTTATACCATTTTACAATCATGATTCAGTTGTGTGTAGGTGGTGTAACATTTACACTTGATTTCTCTTCTAAGTCCTTGAAAATCACCTCCAGTCTACAACATTTAAATGGAACTTTTATTGACTTTTTGATGAAAAATCTTTAAATGAATTTACAGAAAAAGGAAAGGAAAATTTTTCGTTTTTAATTTAAATGGAAATGAATTGTTTTCCCCAAGAGAAAATGTTAAAGAAATAATTATAAATGTTTAATGGATATTTGTTGGATAAAGATTAGAAAATATTATCATAATATGTCGTCATACTCAAGTGCGGGTGTCAATGACATATTTTTTTTATTTTTTTTCTTCTGTTTGATTTATGTTGATTTCTATTTTGTGTTTTTTTTTTTTTTGTTCTTTGTCTTTTGTCTCTTTCTTTAACTATTTTTTTTTTATTCGTTCTTTGTTCTCTTCTATGATTGGAATTTTATTTGCTCATCTTTTTACTTGTTGTTGTTGTTATTGTTGTTGTTGTTTGGTATATGTTCATATGTGTGTCTTTCCGTCTTCGTCTTTTGTAAGGTAAATTTGTTGTTGAATAGATGCACGGGTCTTTTTTTTTTCTTCTCAAATATGGCGGCCATTTTTTCTTTTTTTTTTTATTGTAATTTAAGAGAAAAAAAAGCGTACATAAAAAAAAACTTGTTTTAACCAAATAAAAAAAAAATACAAATAAAATAAAAATGTTTTTCCAAAAAATTTACCTTGACTCTTTTCCTGTCTCTCTCTCTCTCTCTTCTATATCCCTCTTCACTCTTTCCGACACACGAACATCTTAGCATATTATTTTTTTGTTTTCTTAAAAAATTCAGTTTGATTGTTTTACTTACTTTTTATTTACTTTATTTACTTTTTTATTTTGCTTTTGTTGTTGTTGTTGTTGTTCTTCTTGATTGGGAAAAAAAAAATTTATTTTAAAAAAAAAATTCAAATGAAATTTCATCAAAAAAAAAAATGCAAACTAAAAAACATTTGTTCACGTCATCCCGTGCCCCGATAAATAGTTGACAGTAGTCCATTCATCAGTCAGTGTGTGTTACTTCTGGGGTCTTTTATTATAATACACTTTTTCTGTTGATATTTTGAAATTTATTTTCTTCTTGTTTCTTTCATTTTTCATTTTTGTTTTTGTTTTTGTTTTATTGCATAAGCTCACTATTTTTTTTTTCTTCTGTTTTTTTAACGTGGGCTAATTTTTTTTTTTTCGCTATTTTTTATTTTTATTGGCTTTCCATCTCTCTCTCTCTCTATTCGTTTGTTTTTGTTTGTTTTTTTTCTTTTTCGATAATTTTAGAAATGATAAAATAATTATTATTTATTATTGGCGCCATTAGTTGCTGGGCTGCGTTTTTTTTTTTTTTGTTGTTTTCTCATTTTATTATTACATTTTTTTTTAGTTGTAGTTGCAGTAATTTTTTGTTTTTTTATATAATCCAGATTAAGATTCTAATAAAATTAAAATATTGAGAAGAAAAAAAACAACAATTTGTTTGTTTGGGAGCACAAAAAAAAGACGAGATTTAAATTTGGTCATCAACACAATTTTTTTTTTGTGTCCCAACTTAAATCGAGACTAAATATTATGGAGATTGTAATAATCGATTAAAGAAAACCAGAAATGAAAAAAAGTATAACTAAAAATTTTAAATGTGTGTGACAGAAAGAGATAGAAATAGATTATGTTTTTGTTGTAATTATCTTCATCATCATTAATCTCACTGTATCATTGTGTGTGTGTGTGTGTGTGTACGTTTTATTTAAATTAAAATAGAATAGAAAATGGATCATCATCATCATCACACAAATACAAGAATTTAAAGGCTTTTGACTTTTCTTTACCTTCATACACGGTTTGTTTTTATATTTTTTCTTTTCTCTTCGCGTCTTCTCACTTTAATATGTATTATGATTCTTGTTTTTTTTTTCTCTTCAGAAGAGATTGAAGAAGAAGATGAATTTTGTTTGATTTTATTCAAAAAAAAAAAAAAAAACAACGACCAAATGAAAAAAGAAAACAGGAAAAAAAAAAGAAAGAAACTGGAAAAACTAGTCTAGATTGTCTTCTCGTTCTTATTAAATTTTTTATAAATAATATTTTTTGAAGTAAAGATAAAACGAATCAGAAGAAGAAAAAATATGATTTAATATTGAAAATCTATAGAAAATTACAACAAAAAATAATTTTTTATTGAAAATTATAACAACAACAAAAATAACAAGTACATAATTACCATAATTGTTGTTGTTATGACGTAGTAACATTAAATATAAACATGTACACACACACACACACATACATACATAACATGCATACAAATTCAAGCAGAATAACAAAAAAGGTACAAAATAATATTATAATAATAATAATAAACTGCTACTCTTCTTCTCCCCCCTTTCTACCTCACCCACTTGCTCACTTATTCTTTTGTAAAAATCATTAAAGGCACCTGTGTGTATCCAAAAACCATTTTTATTTTACGTTATTATAATTTTTATTTTTCTTTTTCAATTTTTTATTTACAAAAGAGAAAAAGAGACATTGTAATAATGAATGTGTTAGAAAGAGACGAAAGAGAAAAAAAAACTGGAATCCATTTTGTTTATATATTTTTTTATAAAGAATAATAAGAATAATAAATACAAAATAAATGGAATGAAGTAAGATTTTATCGTTAGAGTTTTTGGTTCGGATGAGGGGTTCAGGAGGAGTAAAGGGAAATAAGGTTGCATTGTAATATGTACAATTTTTTCCTATATAGACAAAACAACATTTGATTTGTTTGAACTTTGAACAAAAAGAAAATTGTTCGTATTTGAAGACAAAAAAGAAGTACTCTGTAGAGTAAGCGAGAGAGAGAGAGAGAGAGTAAGAGACAAAAATGTTAGTTTAACTATGAACAGTGGTGTAGTTTATAAATTACTTTGATTACATAATATGGGGGAGTTATTGCACTTGTTGTTTGAAAAAATTTCTATTTCTGTTTGGAAATACAATTTAAATGAAATTTTTTTTTTTTTTTATTATTATTTTTGTCTGAAGAAATTAAAAATTCTAGACAAACAGACTTCTGTAAATAAGAATTGATAGGGGGAAAAACATTTAATTTGATTATTAATAATTGTGTTACCATTTTTAAAAATGAAACGAAAAATTTCTGAAAGATAGAGAAAGAAGAAAACTTAATTTCCTGGCTTAAGTTGTAACTTTATAATTAGTGGTGAATCCCAGTTATGTCGATTAATACTTTTGTTTTTTTTGGGCCAAATAAAAACAAATGTCAAAATTCACTTACATTGTTGTATTTAGTATATCATATTAGTATTCTACTGTGTAACTAAAGTAAAGTTGGAATACTTGAATAATCAGATAAATTGTCTCTTCTTCTTTTTCTGATAATAATAATCGGAGTAATAACACACGCACACTAAACGTACATATACATATACATGGACATAAAACTCTCGTATGCTTATCATATTGAATACCACAATAATAATTACCACAGGTTGTTGTTTTTCTTGTTTATTTTTTAATAATAATAATAATAATAATAATAATAATGGCCATAAAGAAGAAGAAGAGTTAAAATTAAAACAACAACAACAAAAGCGGACAACCAAAAACTCGTATAAAACGTATATAATTGTGTGTGCGTGTTTTCATGATCATGTGTGTACTTATATACATTTTTTTCTGGTAATCAGTAACAACAACAACAAATATACAATATTATTTATTCATTATTGTTGTTGTTGCTGAGTATTATCATGATTATTATTTGTGTGTTAGTGTGTGTTGGTTGGTTTATAGTTGTTATTATATTTAATTACTAATTACAATTACAACAATTATTATTATTATCATTATTATTATTATTATGATTATTATGATTTTTAATGAGAATCATTAAAGGTCCTATCCTAAATTAGAGCCACCCTACCTTTTTACATATTTTATTTTCATTGATTCTGAAATTCCTTTGCAAATTCTGTTTAGTTTTTTTTTATTTTTTTACTGTAAAGTTTTTTCAGAATTCTGAAAGTGACGTTTTTTCTAAGTAAGAAAGCAATGTACAAAGATTTCGAATAGGCCCTTATGAGTGTTTTTTTTTTCTTCTTTACATTTTTTGTTTTTCTTTTTTTTCTTGTGTTTATTTTTTCTTAATGAATTCTTTCTCCTTTTTTTTCCTATGGGAATCAACTGTGAAACTGAAAACACATTATTATGATTATAAGAATGAGACCCTGAATAAATGCTATAAAAACCTGCTTCCTTCTTATTATAATATTTTGTCTTGAGAGAGAATTAATAAACATAATTTTAATTTATTTATTTTCTTTGTAATTAATTTTTTATGTTAATTCACTTGGAATGTGTTCGTTTGTACTATGTTCATTTTTTTCTTTATAATAATTTTTTTTTTCTTAATTTGAGAAAAATTCTAAATTCTCTGAAAAAAAAAATTCGTACAAATAAATTTCACATGACAATTTTAAATTTAATCAGACGACAGTTAAGGAAAGAGATACCAAAATTGTGTTTAGAGGGCAAGAGAGAGAGAGAGAAAAAGAATTATTTAAAAATAAAAAAAAATCAGCAATTTTAAATAAAAATGAAAATCAAATTCGAAAAGAAATACAATCTTTTTGTTGTTGTTGTTATTTGTGTTCTTTTATTTCTATTAAATTAATAATGAAAACTAGTGACTAGACAACAGTCTCAAAGTTGGCGACGTCATATAAAATATTATTTATATTTATTACCAAAAAAAAAAATTGTACCCCCACCCCTTCCACCTGTTTTTTTATATATAAAGAATAGAAAGAAAAAAGATTCAAAAAAACGTGAAACGTATTCAAATTAAATTTTGTCCAAAAGTTTTTTTTTTCTGTTCTTCTTCCTCTTCTTTTTTTTTTTGTTTTATAGTAGTGTGTGTGTGGGGTAGAGTTTGTACACAAAACACGATATGACATGATAATATCAATATTTTTTTTCGTTATTATTATTATCTATCTGACTATTTCACTCTATTATTTTGCGTTTTGTTTTTTTTTTGTTGTTCTCACTCACTCTTTTAATAGAAAAAAAAATTGACACAGTTATGGTTATGATTATCAGAAGTATTTTTTTTTGTGTTTTGTTAAATTTGAATTTTGATGACTATGGAACTTCTACAATTGTACATACAACGTGACTTTTGGATATTTTTCATGTGTTTGTTAGTTTTTCTTCTTCTTCTTCTTCTTCTTTTTTTGTGTTTTTGCTAATAGATAAGAATTTGTTGAATTTTTTTTTCTTTTTTGGTTACAATTTTCAGATAATGAAAACTATGAGAGAAAGAGCAAACATTTTTTGATGAAAGAGACGAAGGAGTGAAAGAGACAGAATGTAAATTAAGTTTTGTGCAAATTCATTATATTATTATTATTATTTTTTTCCCATAGGGGAAAAATTGTAATGATTCTGGAATTTGCATTTCAAAATATGTATGTACATTTTTTCCGAAATAAAAAAGAAAGAAAATAACATAAAATGGCGTCTGAAGAAAAAAAAAAAAAAAGAAGATTTTTCCTTAAATAGACGTTATTCTTATTCGTTTTTAGTTCTTGGAAATATACACAACAAACTCTAAGAAAAGAAAACTTAACTCATAATAAGACTTAAGACTTAGACTTTTAAGAAATTTTTAGTTTGCTTCACAAGGAACATTTTCTATTTTTGTTGTTCTTTTTTCTTTTTGCCCTTTAAAAATATTTACATGAAATGTGACAGAATGAGAGAAAAAACTTTAAGGTTTTATTTTTGGTTTTTTTTTTTTTATATTTCCGTCCTAAAAATATGATAACTTTTGCTTCCAACTCATAATACAGGTGAATTTTTGTTTTTAAATAAAGTTTTTCCCAGAGAGAGAGAGAATCTCGGTGGTGAATTTAGAAAGTACATTCTATCTTTTTTACTCTTTAAAAATTTTTGAAATGAAACAAAATATAGAGAAGAAAATGACAAATGATTTATGAGAAGAAAAACATTTATTTCAATTCATCTTCATCATTTTATGATGTATTTTCCATACTTCTTCTACTTCTTCTATTTCTCTATATTCTTCTTCTTTTTCTCTTTATCATCTTTAATAATTTCTTTTTTTTTATATAAAATAAACTCTGTAATACAATTTATATTTCTTTCTTTCTCTATTAAATGAATTCTCTTTAATTCTTTCTCAGTCTAACACACATGTTTAAATATATCAAAAGTGGATTCACTTGTTTTTTTTTTTTTTTTCTTCAACTTTTATAAAACGTCATTTTATATTTTGTTATTGTTCCTGATTTTTGTCTTTCGTATGTCTAGTTTTTCTTGTCTTTCCTCCTTTTCTTCATCGTGTTTCTTGTTTTATTTGTGTGTATGTGTTATTGCTTTGAGCGGCGTGGATCAAGTTACTTCTGGGTTCTGATTATTCTGGTTTTTCTATATTTTTTTTTTTTGTATATTTTTTTCCGGTTTTTCATTTGTGTTTTTTTTTTATCATTCTTTTTCTCATTTGTTTTTTACTTTTTTTTCTTTAATGTAGCGCATTTTTATCCAATGGATTATTTTGTATTGAAACTTTGTTTTAATCATTTTCATTTTTTTTTGTTGTGTAGAAAATAAATTGTAGAAGACAAGAAGACAAACGAACAAATACCTTTTAAATACCTTTTTCTGTTTTTGTTCTCTAACGTGCCTGTGTACATTTTAATGTTTTTTTTTTATTGCCATTTAACAACCCAAAATAAAAATTGTACAGGAAAATAAAAAACTTTATAATAAATAATAAAATTAATTATTGTAAACCCAGCACCTATTGCGTCATCTCAATCATTATTATTTATGCGCCTGACAGACTTGATGTTATGCTTTTACAATGAAGCGCACGTACACACATTTAAACGTGAATATTATTTTAAATATTTCTATGTGTGTGTTTAACACTGGTGTATATATTACATATGGATAGAAAAAATGGCTGCAATTACAATGAAAGATAGATTCTTATTAAAGAGAGAAAATTATTGTTGTTTTTGTCATTCTGATTGGTGTGTAAAATAAAAGGCAATTAGAAGAAGATAGACAAAACGTGTAAAATACATGCGGGTTTATAGAAAAAAAATATGGTTATTTACGTTAACATTAATTAGATCATCATTAAAATAAAAAAAATGTGTTTTATCATATTTTATCAGAATTCTGTATCTTGGAACAAAAAAGCAAAAATATGTTTTTTTTTCAAGAGAAAAAACAACTAAAGATAAATAAAAATAATGCGGTAAAATAGTATTCACAATAGTAATCATAACAGTAAATAATAGAAAATGTAGTTAGTATTGAGATAATCCTACTTAAAAAGAAACAAACACTAATAAAATTTATATCTGTGTGTGTGTTAAATCTAACGAAATATCAAATATTTAAACACACATGCACACATATGCAGCGAACTAGTTAAATGTTACGTAACATGTTTTTTTTTCCTCAAAACAAAATGAATAATAGATTTTCCTTAATTGGAAATATCCAGAGTGAAAGAGAAAAAACATAATATAATATCATTAAATTAATTATTTTAATTATGAATTATTGTATCTATCTCTTTTTAATACACACTTGATAATTTATATACATAAATAACAAGAATTAGTGATAGAAAACAACACAAATCGAATCATTTTTATTTTATGTCTATCATTGAATTTGTGACGAATGTAGAATAGAAAAAAAAAATAAATGAAGTAAAAGAAGAAGAAGAAAAACAGCATGGCCGCGATCCAACTTCAACCAATCACGTGATACAATTTTAATCTCTTTTTATATACTATTGAATATAATAAAAAAAGTATATAGATGTATTTTCTGTATATAAATTATATCTATCTCTTTTACACTCATATTATATAAAGCTACCGTTACTCTTGACTCATTTACTCTAATAGTAAACTCTGCTATATAGTCCATGTTAATTTTTTATAAAAAAAAAGTAACTTTTCTGTATTCTCTGTTTTCTTTTCAAATGACATTAATAAATACAATTAATTTTTATTATTTAAATAAAGGTAAATACAAATTCAAACTACCTACATTTCAATGAAATTATTATTAATTTTTATTATATTAGAATGGGAATGGGCTGGTGGGGTGATGAAGATAATCCATTGATTTTGTAATAATAAGAAAATTTTTAAAATAAATGGAAAAAACAAAGAAATGTTTGAAATTGAATATTGAACAAAAAAAAAACATTTTATTTTTGATTTCCAAAAATAATTTTGGCAACAATGGAGAAAAGAAAAAAACTTACAATAATTTACTGTAATGTAGTGGAGATTAAACACACACACACACATTTTAAATATAAAAACAAACAATAATAAAATTATGTCGCACCTTAATTATCTCATTGATTTTTTAGATGATGATGATTAAGTTTGAGACGAATCAACACAAACAAAATGGGAAAAAATAAAAATTGGCGGGAGGGAAAGAAACACAAATGTTAAACAGAAAGAAAAATGTTCATTTTTACCATTTGATAAAATAATAAGATGTATATAATTTTTCTTAAAAAACGTGCAATCATAAGTGTTAAATCTAATTTATTACTTACTAAAATAAAAAAAAAGATGAATAAAAAAAAAAAAATAGCGAATTGTAAACAAGAGAAAAAAAAAATGTTAAAAATGTTTACATAAAAGAAAACTCATCAATCATATTTTTATTATTAGTATTATTCTCTCAAATAAAAACAAAAAAAGAAGGAAATTATTTTTCAAGTTGAAAAATGATAATGAAAATGATGGATTTTGTTTTTTTTTTTTGTTTTTATTTCTTCTATTTATCTTTGTGTTGTTGTTATTTTTTTTTTTTTGTTTAGTAATTAAATTATCCTTAATATTTCTTCTTGTTTTTGCTATTGATTTTTCTTGATTGTTAATTTTAACAAGAAATTAAGAAATTTGATTTAAATCTGGCAACGTTGTTTTTTTTTTTTTTTTTGTTATTTCTATAAAATAATGCCGTAGAAGTAAAAGAATTCTTTATTATATTCATGTGGTTGTGTCTTATTTGATTGGTGTCTGCATACGTATATGGTCATGTGTGTGTACATGAATATTTTACAATATTTACAAGAACAACAATAATAATAATTTATTTTAAAACTAATATATACAAACACACACTATTAGGATACATACACATTGGTATGCATATAAATTGAATTATTCTTATATATAAAAAACTCTTAAAACTAAAATACAAAAATAAGTCAATAGAAACCTTCTAAGTTTTTCTATTTTACTTATGATTTGTTGTTATTGTTTTTTTTTTCTTCTATAGTGCACTTTTTTTTTGTGTCGCAAGAAAAATTTATTATGTGTGTGTGTGTGTGCCTGTGTGTATATAAGTGTGAAGTAACGGTGGGGAGGTTCATTGCCTGTATCGAGTATTATCAACTTAATGTTTGAATAGTTTTCTCGTATGCTTACACCAATAATAAAATTCTTTTATATTTTTTCATAATTATCCATTTTTTTTTTCCTCTGCTGTGCTGATAGTTAAATTTTTGTTTTTTTTTTCTGTTTTTTCTTTTTAGGAAATCCTTTTCAAATAAGCAAAATATAAAAAAATCTGTATAGTTTTATTATAACAATAAAAAAAATACATTTTAAGGTTTTTGTGTTTCTTTTTGTAAGTGTGTGTTCATTTTTATTTTCAATGACGTCTCATATTTGTATTTAAGGAACCAATTAAAAACAAATAAATATTCTTGTGCAAGTAGTATTGGTAATTTGGAATTATTTATGGGTTTGGAAGTTTTTGGATGGCATTCAATATGTATATACAAAAAAATAAGGCATTCATTTTCAGTTAGAAGTATTGGTGATTTTTTTTGTTATAAAATGAGGAAAAAAAAGGCACCATTTTTAAAAAAAAAAATTCTATTGTGTGAGTGCATTGTATTTTTATATTTATATTTGCGTAAGTGTGTGTGTTGTCTGTGTTTATATGCATATACATTTTTGTGTATGTGTGTATCCATTTGTGTTGAATTACTCATTGTGTTCAAGCAATTAAACTTTTTTTTTTTTTTTATTACTCTTCCAACAACTTAAAAACCTCCATGCATGTACCGTTTCGTTTGTCAATTATTTTTAATTTTATTATTATTATCGTTATTATTACTCTTTTGTTGTTGTTGTTGTTGTTGTTGTTGGCAATACCAATAATAATATTATTGTTTTCTTTTTTTAGTTGAACTTTTTTTTTTTTGTTTTGTTGTATTTTTTATAGTTTCCTCTTTTCTATATTTAAAAAAAAAGAAAAAAAAATAATAAAAATAAAAATGTCGACATTAAAATTCTTGAATGTTTTGTTGTTGTTGTTGTTGTGTTGGTATTTCTATTTTTTTTTTTTTTTTGAACGATTAAAATATTTTTTGTGTGCGTTGCATGTGTGTGTGTGTGTGGACAAAAATATAATAATAATAATGACAAAAATAACCTTCGTTTTTCCACGTAGACATTAAGGTAATACACGCATACACACACAAACACATATAACACATCTGTTCATGCATTTTAATGACAAATAAATATTATTTAGTTTTGGCAACATTGTAATAATGATTTTCTCGTTTTTTGTATTTTAACGAAATTTGGCAACAGAGTTTTTATGTTTTCTGTGTTGTTTTTTTTGTGGGTTGTGTTGTACAAAAAGAGAAAAGGAAGAAAAATGTATTTTGTGTGTGTTCCAGGCCAAAAATAAAATAATGAAACCATTTGTGCGGGCTTCTTTATTTTTTTCCGACATTTTTGTTGTTGTTGGAGTTTTTAAAAAAAAAATGAAATTAAAAATATTCAATAAGACACAAACTAATACAAATTGTATATAAAATTTTCGAGCACGTACATACATATCTTAAATGTAAACAAAATCATTGATGTGTAAAAAAGAATGCATGAAAAATGAATGACAATAAATAAAATGGACAATTTTCAATCACAACTCACACACAGAGAAAATAGAAAATTTAACAAAAAATTGTCAATATTACTGATAAAAAATAAGTTAGGAAAAATAATATCAAGAGAACATTTTTTTTTGTACAAAAGAATCGAGTAAAAGAGATAGAATCATATTTTGTTTCTTGTTTTTTCATGTTTTGTTATTTTCGTGATGTTTTTGTTTTTTTGAGTATTAATAATTTTATTGTTTCTTTTTTCATAATAGAAATTTAAGAGAAAATCTCACTAATGAATTTATCCAGGGAAAAATTTACAACAAGTAAAGAGAAGGATTACTTAATTTCCTATACATATTCTGAATTGTAATTAACGAAAAAAAAAACAAAAAATAAAATATTAGAAATTAGGTGGAGAGAATAAATTTACACCTGTGAGTTTTTTTATTTTTCTCTCATTTTTTTTTTTTTTGTTATTGATGGTTGTGTTGTTGTTGATTGTTATCTAACTAAAAATAAATAATAATAAAAATAAGTAAATAGTAAGTTTTCTTCTTCATTCTCAGTCCTATGGCTGACTGTACACATATTTTTGTTTCGTGTTTAAGAAGAAGGTTGTCCAATGCGCTGTATGTGTGCGTTTGCAAATGACAATAAATATTGTATTTATCCTATAATTGTGTCAGAGACAGTGTTGCCATTTATTAGAAAATATTTTAAAGAAAGAAAAACTGATTTGATTTTTTTAATGAATACAACAAAAAAAATTATTCTAATTAAAAGGAAAAATTTCGACTGACAATTTTTTGTGGTGAAATAAAAACCAAATAATTTAACAGCCATTTTTTTTATTTCTTGAGATAAAATTTTATATTTCTCCTTCCTCCTCTCTCGCATCCACCAAAACACTCCACCAAAATTCCTAGTAGAAGAAGAATTAAAGAAAAAAGTTCTTTCACATTAAAGCTGATGTTTTGTAATAACACAACGTACACATTCTTCGATTTTTTTTTCTTCTTCTTGTTGTTATTTTTTTTTATAATGACGGAAAGAAGAAGAAAAATAATTATTATTATAAGAAAGTATAAAGGTGTGTGTGTAGATCTATATTTATGTGTAAGTTTTGTTATTGTATTGTCAAGCCTCTCAGTTCAGTCAGGCAAAGGCATCACTTCATTTTTTTCAAAAACTAAGATGAACCAAAATGAAACAGAAAAAGAAAACAGATCAAAGTAAAAATTGTTACTGAAGAGAGTCGAATAATTTAGTTGAGGATTTTTTTTTTATTATTATGATTTTTAGAAAAACAAGTTTTTCTTTGGTTTTCACATTATTAAACTAATATGTGGTGTGTGTGTAGACTTTTCTAGATCTAGGAGTGGTATAAAAGTGTGTTGTGTGTAGGTGCATAATAGTACATTTTCTTATATTTTCATTGTTGTTGTTATTTAATTTTAAGTTATTTTCTTTCTTTTTTTTTGCTATGAAGGCCTATTTGAATTATTCTGTATCACCCTCTCTCTCTCTCTCTTTATTTTAATAAATAAATAATTAACTTTGATTTAAGGTTAATTCTGATGAGAGAGGTTAGGACCTGATTTTAATTTTTTTTTTTCTTTTTTTTTTTGTAGAATATTGAAGAAAAAAAATACACTTGAGAAAGAAGAAAATGACAACAACATAAAAAATATTTTATAATGATTTTTTTAACACTTCTATCTTTCTCTGTCTCACTCGTTAATTTGTCTCTCTTTCTAGCACATATTTTTTTTTTCTCTCTTTTACTTGTGTTTTACTCATGCGTATTTTTATTGATTTTGTCGATTTTCTTCTTTTTATTTTTTTTCATTGTGTTTTCTTTCTTTTTTTTTTGTGCTGTTATCAAAAGGGAATTTTTACAGAGATAACAATGCAAAAGAACACAAAAAATAATATACAACAAATACTTTGTCTCTCTCCCAGAAAAAAAAAATAAGGAAAGAAACAGAATATAAATTACTAAAGAATGAAAGATTTTATTCACATACACTCACACACACAAAAACACTAAAAAGGCACAAACAAACACACACGAACGAAATTGTTGAAGAATGAAATAAAAATAAAAGAAAAGAAAACTAACTGATTGAGGTGGCAATTAAAGGCATAAAAAGACAAAAAACATAATAGCAGTGTGAGTGAAAGAGACAAATAGTGTATCAGATTAACAATTGCGTAGCAACACACATACAATACGGTACGAACGCATACACACGCCTTTACGATATCAATAGTGTTAGTGGTTGAGTTTTTATTATGAGAACGAATGAAAGCGCGAAATGTTTAAAAAGAGAAAGATTGAATCATTTGTGTTCTTGAGAAAGGGAACAGACGCAGGAGACGTAAAAATGAATCATGGATGTCAAAAAATGCAAATTTCTTGTCTCTTTTTTTTGGTTTTGTAGTTTTTGGAATGGAAGTTATTATTTTCTTGTTTATCCCCCCATCCATCCAAACATCATCATCTCACACACACATACACGTAAAAAAACGCAAACAAAACGTGTATAATTTCCCATAATCAATTTTTTTCATCTTTTTTTTTTTCTTTCTTTTTTTTTTTTTTTGACTTGAATAATAACATCTGATTTAACACACACATGCACAACACACACACACACATACTGATAATTAACGTATGATTTAAAAATGTGTGTTTATGATGAAGGCAAACAAAACAAGTAAATAAGAGCCCGTTTTAGTGGATTTAAAGAAAGAAAAAAAAAAGAAGAAGAATATTGAACCGGTTTTCTACTCTATACTGTACTGAACCGGCCTCGATTTCTTCTTCTTCTCTCCATCATTTTACTTCATCTTTGTCTTCCACAGCTTCTTCTTCTTTATTTTGTTCTTATTCTTAATAAAATATAAAAAGGCAACAACAAATCGATAAAAAAGAATAGTTTAAATTAATTCATTTTACATTGGTGTTAGTGTGATGGAGAAGTGGGTGTTAGAAAAAAAGAACTTCGCTAATTTATCGAAAAAATAGAATCGACTTGAGAATAAATGTATACAACAAAACATTGATTTTTCATATTAATAAATTTCACTTTAAGAAAATATTCTGTTTGGGTTGGTTTTTCTCTTGAGTTCTACTCCAATTTTTAGATGAGAACAAAATAATTTTAATTGATTCTATAAAATCACAGAATCATAAAAGGTAGAAAAGAATTCATTTGCAGAACGATAAGATGAATTGTAATTCATTTGCGATAATAATTATTTGTTTGTGACCCGAGGGGTTAACCATTCGAAAATTTTGCGCCCCTCTGATTTTACATTTCAAAAGATTGCCCAAAAATTCACAAAGATTGCACGAGTTCTCCCAGAATTGTACACACATTGGTTAATCTATCGGTTGTGACACTCATGTTGTATTGTGTGAATGTTTTTTAAACTTCATGAAAATATTTCTAAATAAAACTTACCCAATATAAGAGAATTTTTTGTTCTTTTACTTTATAATCAATGTTCAATTAATCAATTTTACAAATTTTTGTGTTACCCACAATTTATTAGTAATCGTATGAAAATAATCGTTAAAATTTAATCGATTATCGCTAATAATTGCCGCCTTACAATTTATTATTTTAATTGTAAAAAATTAATGAAATAATCGATTACAACCAATGATTTATTTTTGTTGTTCCCATCACTAATTTTAATTAATGTTCTAATTAGACGGATTTTTATAGTTTTTCTTTTTATCGTCTATTTTGTACTCGATAAAAATGTAATCCAACATTTGTTCAGCAGTGAAGAAGAAGAAGAAGGAAGACCTTTAAATTTCTTTTCACTGTTGTGTTTTTTTTTGTCTTCTTCTTCTTCTTTTACATAAAAAGTCAAATCAATTACATGAGGAAAAACAGTTAAACTTTTGTTACCTTTTAACTAAAATAAGTATTTATTGTTGTTGTTGTTTTTAGCTTAAAAATACAATACGAAAAATTACCCTTTAACAACCAATAAAATACCAGAAACAAAAAGAAAAAATTCGTGACTGAAAAGAAGAAGAAGAAAAAACAACATTTGTTGTTTGGTGTTTCTTGTTATTATTTTGTTTTTTATATTGATAAATTTCGATTCACTCTTCTCAAAGTGCAATTCTTCTCCTCTCTCCCTCCTTTCATCTTTTCCGTCATTTATTTCAATTTTTATTTTCTACATAAAATTTTGTAATTCTTGTTTTTATCATTTTTTGTTTTTAATTTTTGTCTTCTTTTTTTTTTTTTCTTGTGTTTTTTTTTACATCGTCTTGTAAAAATTTTTTTTCTAAAGAAAAACAAAAATAAAGAAAATACGATTACAAAATAACAAAAACAAACACGTATGTGTGTCTATACCAAAACATGTGCCCCCACTTCTTCTGGGTGTACCAACTTATTTTCCCTTTTTTTCTTTTCTTTGAATTTAACAATTTTTTTTTTTTATTAAAGTTTTTTTTGTGTATTTTACTTCTTTTTTTTTAAAGATGAAAATCAATGCTGTTTGTTGTTAATTGTTGTTATTGTTTGGATGTTATTAAATTAGTACTTAACAGTTACTCTATCACGACAAGAACAAAAAAAAATACAAGAATACAGAAATTATATTTGAAAATGTCAAAAATCGGTTAGGATTTTTTTTAGTTTTTTTTTTTTATTATTTAGATTTATTGTTGTTGTTGTTGTTCTTGTTGTTGATGTTGTTGATTAATCTTATTATCCAGTTGTTATTTTATTTTTTTTTTCGTTTTTACTTTTATTTACGTTGTTGTTATTTTTGTTTTTGTTATTTTTGTTGTTTTTTTGGGAAGGGCTACATAAAACTACTTATTTGAATTCATACCAATTTGTGTGTATGTGTGTGTGTGCCATTTTTTTTTTTTTTTTTTTTTTTTTTTTTTTTTTTTTTTTTTTTTTACCAAGAACCAAAACTAACTTCTTATTTTTTTTATGATGATGGCGTTGTTGTTGTTGTTGTTAAGTAAATAAATTGAAAAAAAAACCTCACACCCCCCTTCCGTTTCATCTCTTTTAAGTAGTAAGAAAAAAAAATTGTGTTATTTATGAATTTTTTATGTAATTTTGTAATAGATAGTTGTTTGTCGGTGTGTTTTTAAAAGACTTTAATAAACTAAATAACAAAACAACAATTTAAAAGCTAAAGTCACAAATAATATTTATTTCATCTCAAAAAAAACTTAAAGAAAAAAAAAACGGGTGCAGTATTATTTACTTGTTCTCTTTATTTGGTGTTGTTTTTTGATATTTAAGAAAATATGTACGAAAATTTGTTCTTCTTCATATTTTGTATTTTACATTGTTGTTGTTGTACTATTATTGATTTTTTTTTTAATAATCAGAGAGGAGTCGAAGATTACAAATCTGTATTTGAATTGGAGGGGTTTTATTTGTTGTTGTTGTTGTTGATTACATGCTGTTGAAGAAGTGTATAGATGCTGATGAAGGGAAAAAGCGAGATAATTGTATCAGTAATAGAAAAGATGAAAATCGAATTTAATTCCTTAATTACAAATCAATAAAAGATTAAAAATAAGTAACAAAAAAATTTAGAAGAGAGAAAAAGATGAAAATGTTTGTATTGTATTGTACAAAAAAAAACGGCAAAAAATAAAACGGAAACCTCAATCGTGTCGATCCTTTTATTTTTCTTTCACCCATCCCTGTTTTTTTTTTAACTCCAAATTAAAGAAACGACGCAATTCTTTTTTTCATTTTCATTTTCATCTTTTTTTTTTTTTTGTTTTTATTTACTTTATTCTCTTTGCTGTTGCCGTTGTTTATTTTTCATTTCGTATTTGTGTGTGTGTGCTTTTTTTTTTTCTTTCCAATCCTCCAATAGAAGGAATTTAGGTGTGTGCGTAGGTTGTGGCAACACAGCCAATTTCATTATATTCCTATACTTTTTTTTTCTCGTTCTTCATCCATCTCTCTTCGTCCTGGACTTCGCTTCTTCTCTCTCTCCCTCTTTCATACTATTGTTTTGATAATTTTATATTCTAAATGCGTGGGATAAAATTGCAAAATAATAGTATATCGTCCTGTCTCTCTTTTACTTGTTATATTATTTACAATAAAAAAAAAATTTCGGTATAGAATTTTTTGGGCGATGAGTATAATATGAGATGGTTTTTTTTCTATTTAGGTTGGCTGTGTGTGTGCCTGTTCCTTTTATATAATACACTGCTATTGTATGATCCAGAGAAAGAGAGAGTGAGAGAGAGATAGCTATTAAGGGTAAAATATGGAATGGGGTTTTTGGTTGGTGGGGTAAATAAAATACGTAAGACCCTACTTTATTCTTAGTTTCATTTTGGTGATTCATAATAACATTGGGTTGTGTAAAAGAAGGAAAGGCAAAAAAGGGATATTGAATAAAAAGAGAAGGCACATAAACTCATATACAAATACGTAAACACACACAGCACACATATGCAATAAAAAGAGGAAAAAAATTCGTACACAAACATAAGTCGGAAATATGTATAAGAGAAAAATGTAACAAGAAGAAATCTCAAGTCTTTTATAATCCATAGTCCATATACCATCTTCTCGTATTCCTTTTTTTCCACCCCAAATCTCTCTCCCTTTCATTTTCTCTCTCTCTGACTCACATTATCAATACATTCATTAAACTCATTTTCTCATAATTTTTTTGTTCGTCTTTTTGAATTTCCATCTTTTGTTCAATCCTTTAAAGATAATAAATATTTTTGATTTGAAAAGTATATTATCATCTGGTTGGACTGGCTCCTTGGTCTCTGGTGAAACGCCAAATTGAATGGAAAAATATTTTTGTTTTTCTTTGTTTTGAAAATCAAAAAATTTTAGAATCTAGAAAAAAAAAATTTATAATAAATCTTCTTTTCTACACTTGTTAGAAAGAGACAACAATATTATTTTATATCTCTTTTCAACTTAATTTAAATGTTTTTTTAAATACATATTATTTTGTGTTCAAAACGAGAAAGAAAGAGAGAAAGATAATTAAAATTCCATTATATTATTATTCCCAACAACAATTGTTGGGAACTGAAATGAAATGGATGATAATGGTTGAGAACGAGAGAGGGAGAGTATTATGTTTGAATGTGACAAAGATGTTACAGAATGTCAATAAAATAAAGATAAAATATTATATTTTTGGGTAACAGTGTGATTTATAAGTTTTTTATTTTTTTAATAAACAATTTTTAAAAATAATATTTTTGATCCTTAAGGCGACCATTTTGTTTTTCCTCATTTTTATTTTCTGTTAACGAAAAGTTCTTTTTTGTTTTTGTAAAAAATTGTGAAATTCTATCCCACGTTTTCTGTTTTCTTCTTCTAGTGAAGAAGAAGAAGAGTTTGATGATCTTGAGAGAGTAGTGAATTTTTCTTGAGTCGTCAAAACAATACAGTAAAAAAAAACAACTAAAGATGAAGAAAAAAAAGGATTTCTTTTGTATTGAGACAAATAAAAAACAACTGCCGAAGAGAGCAAAAAAAAATGTAATTTAAAGCGTCATGGTTGAAGTTTCTCCACATCTTTTTATTTTTCTTTTCTTACAATTTTTTGTCTTTCCGTTCCTCTTCTTTTACAAAACAGAAAAAAATGGAAGGCAAAAACAAAATAAGAAATCCAACAACACCAACAACAACAACAAAATTCCTTTTCATGGTTTTATGAGTTCACAAACACAATAATTTAAATTTAAAACCAAAAAAAAAAAAAAAATATGGAAGAAGAAGAAAGACAAAAATTATTTTCTATATTTTGTAGTATCATCGTGTCAGTGTCAGTGTCAGATTCTCAACTGTCGTCCCCTCCCTCTTACTTCTTTACTCACCTTATAGCTTATAACGATGTATTTATTTCTTGTTCGCCTTTGTTCTTTCAAATTAAGACGATAGATTGGAAAAAAAGACTGTAATTAGTGTTTTTTGTACACCACAATTATTAACCATCCCTCTATCAAATCTTACATTTACCTCCCTCTGTTCTGTTTCTATCTATTGTTCTTTGTTCATAAACAAACATTATTATTTTCTTCTTCACTTCGAATTTTTTAAAAATTATAAAATTTTATCTTCTCGTTGATTTTTATTTCTTAAATTTTTCTGTTGGTCAAAATACAGTAATCCACCCATTTTTAATGTAATTTCATGTTCATACATGTTTGGTGTGTTTTTTTTGTTGTTCTTATAAATGCGTGTATTGTGTATTGTATATGTGTGTAAACTGTAAATTGTTGATAAGCGATAAAAATGGATATTGGGTGTGTGTGTATTTTGTGTCCTTGCCACCTTGAAAAAAAATTCTTTTGTTTTTTTTTATTTTTATTATTTTTTTTAGAAAATTGTGTTTGTGTGTGTGGGTGAATAAATATTTTTATTTTTTATATTCTTATTATTTTTTTTTGGGTTTTATAAATTTATATAGTCAACACAAACACGCACGTAAACCTTTTCTTTTCTCTTTTGTTCACATTTTCTTTATTGTTCCGTCTCTCTTCTAATTCTCGTGTATACACTAGAAACATTATAATAGATATGAATGTGTGTATGAGTTGTATGTATGTAGTTTTATTATGTCTGAAATCGATAGACGACAACATTTGGCACGAAACTCATATAAAAAAAAAGAATATTGTAATACGAACGAAATAAGAAGAAGAAGAAATGGAAAAAATATAACGTTCTTCTTTATATTTGGCCACAGTTCACCATTTGCCTCACTTTCTCCCTTTAACTTATAGGAAAAATACTATGTACTCACTCTTACTCACATACATCTATAAAATTTTCATTTTCTCATCCATGAACTTTTTTAAATGCTTTTTCTCTGTTTTTATTTTTTTGTTTGAAATTTCTTTATCGACGTGTTTAAATTTATGACGTCATAAATTAATAAATTAATAAATTAAAAAAAAAATAGATAATTGTTTCTTCTTTTCATTATTATTTTTTTGGTTTTATTTATATTAATTGATTTGATATTCTAATAATGTCGTATTGTAAAAGTTACACACCCTTAGATGAATTCTTGCATTTTACAATTGGTAATATATTATTATTATTACCGAATAGTAGATGAAAAATGGGAAAATTCTATAAAAATTTCGTTAACTGTATATTTATTAATTTCTGAATTCACTGATGTAATCTGTAGTTTACAAAGATTTAAATATTTAATTTTCTAATTTAATCCTTTTGATTAATCACTAGTAAAATATGTTAAAAAAAAAAAAGTTCTATAAATTTTTAAAGCTAAATAAAATTAAAATTTAATTCATTTTGACCACCCCTACTATACTAGGTTTTATTTCGAATTTCACTAAAAAAAAAACAATATTGTGCTCTTCACAATTTTCTTCATTTAAATATGCAAAACTTTTATTCAAACAATTTTAGAGAACGGCAACACTGTTGAACACTCCTTTAACTTGTATCGTTTGATTTTCCTTTTCTCTTTTTATTTTTTTTTCAGTCTGAATTTTCATTTTGTACATGTTTTTTTTCGAGTACGTGCATTTACATTTTATTCTCTTTATTTGATTTAAAATCCCCCCCACCCATGTTCCGTCCCGAAAGTTCGTCCTTCCTTTTAACAAAAAAAAAAACAGAATGAAAAAATAATAATCAATTATTTTGTTGTTGTAGTACTTTTCATCCGTCAACTTTTGGATGAAATTAAATTCGTCATCCATCCATTGAAACAATAACAAAAACTTCACTAAACTAACACAATTACACACATGGTATATGTTGTGTGTGTGTGTTATATTTCACTCTTTTTTCAAGGGGTGAGGTTTTTTTTGTTATAAAAATATAATAATAAAATAAATGCGACGAAAGTTAGGTCTTACAGCAACAACAACAAAAGTAAAACCCAAAAAAAAAAAATATAAAAAATGAGAAGGGTAAAATGACGCATTTCTTAGGCTCTTCAAGGTTAAAAAAAAAAAGGAAAAAGACACCGCCCTGAGCCACCCCCACCCACTCGACGGTATAAAAAAAAACAAGAACTTTTTTTCATCATGAATTTTATTTTATTTAATTTTTTTTTTTCATATTTTTCCAAAGTCACTTTCACCACAGGACGACGCCCTGAATTTTCATATTTTATTTTTTATATAAAAAAAAAAAGACACAATTTTCACATTTTCTAAATAAAATAAAATAAAAATATCAACTTTTTTTTTTGTGTTCTGTTCAGTTGTTGTTTTTTCATCAATAAAATAAAAATGGGATAGTGAAAATATGCGTTGTAGATTTTTCTCACTTCTTCTTCTTCTGGCCTAACTTTGAAATTGCGTAACCATTTTTGTTTTCTCTACTACGTCACAAAATAATCGTATTTTTCTCCATTTTACTTTTTTGAAAATTATATGTTTTTACTTCTTCTTTTTTGTATTTCTTAATCCTTGTGTGTGTGTTCGTGTATTTTTTCATTTGAACCCGGGGAAAAATATTACAACAAACAATTTTGCTTTTTATTATTTTCTAAATTTTCACAATTTAAACAGCAAAATAAAATAAAAAAAAAAAAACATGTAAATTGAATCAAAATGAAAAAAATAAGAAATTCTTCTTTTTTAGGGCTGTGTCCCAAAATTCTAGGAAAATTTATTCTAGAAAATGAATGAATTTTCTTTTCTTTCTTATTTCGTCGTTTCACACTGCGCAAGTTCAAAACTTCCATAAAAAATTATATTTTTTTTTTCTTCCTGGGACTGATTATTATAATTTCCCTTTAACCAACAGGAAAAAAAAGTTGTATAAAAAAAACAAGAAAAAAAAAAAGAAAGGAAAACCAAATAAAGAAGAAAAAAATAGGTATATAAAATTTGAAAAATGAAAAACAGTCTTTCTTTGATACGACTCTGGTGCCATCTGATCCGTTGTTTCATTTAAACTTTACTCTCTGCCTCTGGATTGGATGCGCAGTCAATATTATATGCAAACTTACACATCCATACAACTACATACAAATTTTCTTTTATATAAATTTATATATAGATTTATATCTTTTATATAAAAATAGGAGATACAGTATGGAATGCGCATATATTTTCAAACATATATACATGCACACACGCGCATTCACACGGAATAAACACGAATTATTCTCATGCATGTTATTCTATCTCTTTCATTCTCATTCCTTTTTTTTAAGAATAACAATAATAGTTTTTGTTTCATTCTAACGAAATAATGTGTATAATTTTTTTTCTCTCTTTCTTGATTATTATTCTCTTTCTCTCTTTCATATAAAAATAATATAATCTTATATGCTTGATTATCCCCACTATTATTTTCAACCATTTTGTCGTATTATTTTATTTTTACATACAAAACACAAATTCTATATAGATAATATAAGTATGGTGTATAAGTATGGTGTATATCTATATAATATAATAATATATGCAGAAACACACACACACACACTTATCTATACAGTAGTATGCATGGATATAGTTACTATATAATTGATATATGCTTACTACTTTTATCTCGCTCTTGTTTGTATATACTTTTTCTTTATAGCTATTTCTATAATCAGCAGTTTTTATTTTATTTCTTTTTCTCGTTTTTCGTATATTTTGTTTTTGTTACTATTTGAAAAATGGTTGGTGCGGTGTGCAAATCGCAAATAAAACATATTACTCATACTTTAGAAAAAAAATAATAATAATTTCTATATAGTACGTTCATACACATTCACACATATGCACACTTGCACATGTCAATATGTATATATTATGCACACAGCAACAGCAGTATTAATTTTGTATTATAATGAAAATACAATGAAGAAAATGATATGTAATACTTTTTTTTTTCTTTATTTTCTTTTTTATTAAATTATATATTTTCTATATATGAAAAGATGTATATATAAAATATGTTTAAGTGTGTTGTATATAAAAGGGTGATTTTAATATAATTTTATTCCATTTATATTTTTTTTTCTTGATTTAATTGACGATACATTCCTTTTTTTTTTTTTTGGTTTTATTAAAAATGAGAACAAAATAGAATTTAATCATAGAAACCTCGGGTTATTTTTTTTTTTTTTTTTAATGGTCGTAGTTTTAATGGTGATAGTTTTTATAATAAAATAAAGATTCTTTGGTTTATTTTTTTCATGATTTCATCTCCATTGGTTCTTAACAAATCCACTCATAAACATGTCTCTAGCATTTGTTCTGTTTTACCCTATTATAAAAAAAATTATATAATTGTGAAAAGAAACAAAATAAACTAAAGAATTATTTTATATTATCACAATTATTATTTATGTATTATTATATAAGAGGAAAACACAAAATCGGTTATTTAATTGATTTTTTTTTTATTTAATTTAAAAGTACTACATATGTATGTATAAAAAATGAAGAACTGTACAAATGTTCAAATATTCACCGACTCTAGTTAGTATAATAAAAAAAAAAGGTCATTACGATCGATGATGTTGATACACCTTGTATCGAAATCCGCAATCTGCATTTTTTTTTTCCTATTCTCTATTATAAAGTATTACCGTCTCTTTCGCTCTTGTTGTAAAAATAAAATAATGTCAAAATAATAATAATTATCGAATAACGTTTTGCTGAAGTGAAGTGTTGTTGGTGGAAACGGGGGGAATTTTGTGTAAAGACGTAGATTGTTTGAAGGGGTTTTTTTAAAAAAAAAAAGAACAGTGGGGGTAATATAATTACTAATCATATGTTCACAGTTGTATAGTCCTTTTTTCCTATTTAAATCTCCCTCTCTCTTTCTTTCTCTTTGTGGTAAATGTGTGTGTTTCATTGTGTGTGTGTGTGATTGTAAAAGTTCAATTTTTCTATCAACTTAAAATGCTAATTATTGTATTTATTATTCTCTTACTTCTCTTTCACATTATGACTCAAAAGAAGAAAAAGAAAAAAAAACAACAAATGTAAAATGTAACCCATTATGGAACCTCTGTATTGTTGTTTTTTTTTCTCTCTTTATTATTGTGAAACTTTTTTTTTTTTTTTTTTGTTATTTTGTTATTAAGATCAACGAACTCTTTTCTCTTCTGTATTCTTGTTGTTTTTTTTTTGTTGTTGTTTTTTTTTTTTTACATTTTGCGTTTTTGTTGTTGATTTTTTTTTGTTTTTGTTTTCTATTATAAAATACAAAATCCTAACACACAACACAAAATTTCGACATATTTTTTTCTCTAACTTAGTTTTTCTCTCTCTTTCTCTATTTAACACCCATCTCTTAAATTTTCTATCTGTTTATTTTTGTTATTTTTATTTTTTTATTTTATTCTTTTGAAAATAACCGATGGCGCTGAAATTAAGAAAAAAACAAAAAATGCACACACACACAAAAAAAGAAGAAGAAGAAGAAAGAAGAAAATTGTTAGTATTGCAAATCTTTAAAACACACGAACCTAAAGCTGAACTAGAAAAAAACAACAACAACAAAACAAATGAGAAATTAACTTTTTTTTTTAGAAAATTTTTAAAACAAAAAAAAAAATCAAACTTCTGTCAACGAAAAAAGACAAAAAGTAAAAGAAGTGAAAATTTCTTAATTAGTTTCATCATATTAGATTTAGATTTGATAATTAAATTACACTATATAAGAAAATTAAAGACTTGAGTTGAGATAATTTTTAAGAGAATTCGAACAGAATTTTAAGAAATGTGTGTAATTATGGTTACAATTAATTCTTCTACTGATTCGATTTCTTATAAGAAATAGTTTGTTCTTAGACAGACTCTTATGAAGTACTACCAATTCTCAGTGTGTGTATAGAAAATTCAAATTAAATAAAATCTGCCATGAAACAATTCAACTTGTAATTAAATATATTGATAAAATTACGTTTTTTTTTTTTCAGATCTTGAATTTTTAATAATTGATTTAAATTGAAAATCTATTTTCTATTAGTTTTTATTACCTAACATTTCTCCACGCCCCTTCAATCTTAAACACCGATGTCAAAATATTAATTATAAAGGTTTTGTAAAATTACAAAATTAAAATGGTTTACACTTAACAACAACAATAGAAACAACCAACAACAACAAAATTGTTTCATAAATTAATTAATTATGGTTTTTTTTGACTTGAATATGTTACATATTTGTAAAATTTATACAAAATATGACATGACGAGACACACACCGGCCCCTCCACCAGCACCATAACAATGTACAAATTTTTAATAATTAAAAATTGAATTAATGTAAACAACAACCAAATTTATTATCAAGTACGAATTTGTGAAAGAGACAAAACAACAAAAACATGTGTCGTAGTTTTTTTTTTTTTTGACTTTATTAATTCTTTCTAGGCTCTGTGCATATATTTGTTGTTGTTGCACTTTTCATTTGTTCCACCATAATTATTCTCAATGTTCTTCCCCCTTTCTCTTATTTTTCCTTTATTGTTTCGCTCATACATTTACATACACTTTCTGTCTGTTTGCCTGTGACTAATGCGACTTAAAAAAAATTTATATATAAAAGAACCTGACTATGACTGAGTATGACTTGACACTCAAATTAACAACAACAACAACAAGATAAACAAAATTAAACTCAGAACCAGAGAAGAAATAAAAGAAGAAAAAAAAAAATTGCATTTATAAAAACTGTTTAAATTGTAGTCAGACTCACACACACACACACCCCTCTACTCACCTGTCACAACTACTTCCTTTTACACATGAAAAAAAAAAGAAAACCTTCCACCTGTCACTGACTTGGCTGTGTAATTGAGAATTATTTTTTTTTTTATATTTTCAATTTTTCTTTTATAGTTTTTTTTTTCTCTTTTCTTCTTTATTTTCTTATTTTCCACTCAAAGAGTTATTTTTATAATCATCATCATCATCATCATCGTTCACAATAATAATAATAATAAATAATTTGATTAAAGTTATATTCAGAATAAATAAACACAATGAACTTTAGTGTCAGGCTCTACATAGTGTAAAAAGAGAAATGGGGTGAAACAAATGATTAGTGTTAACCTGTTCTGTTGAAGGTGTGGGGGGGTGGTTGAAGCGGACAAAAATGATTGTCGAATAATAACAAAATAAAATAAAAATTATTTATTTGATCATTTTTCTTCTATTGTGAATTTATTTATTTATGTTTTTTTTGTATGAAATTGTCATTGTTTTTTTTTTTTCTCTTTCTCTTGTTCTCTTTTCATTCTTTCTTTCGTTCTTTCGTTCTTTTTGTTGTTGTTGTTGTTTTTGTTGTTGTTATTCTTATTTTATTTTATTTTCTATTATTTATTATTATTATTTATTGTTATTATGATGAATTTATTCAGATCAAAATAGAATAGAAGACATACACATTCACACACATGCACATACACTGCACTGCAATAATTCTATAGAATAAAATTGTAACAAAGGGAAATCATATAAATTTTTGTATTGTTGTATTGTTATTTTATTATTGTAATTTTTTTTTGTTGTGTTCTATTTTATTCCTTTTCTCTTTCTTTTGTCCTTCTGTACTCATCCTTTTATCATAAAATATTATTCATTATAAAATAAATAAATAATTAGTAATTGAAAATAATATTAATCTGTGTTTGTGTGTATGTGTGTGTGTGTGTGTGTGTGTGTGTGTGTGTGTGTGTGTGTGTGTGTGTATGTGTATGTGTGTGTGTGTGAATTTTTGTACGATAATGTAGGAATGAAAGGGAAATATTAAATTAAAATATAATTTTTTTTTTTAATTTTTTTTCTACTGTAACTGACATAAAACTGACATGTGTGTTTTTATGTTTTTTATGTTTTTATGTTTAAATAAAAAATGCATCATAATAACAACAAAATAAAACAGAATAAAAAAAAAACAACATTATTATTTTTGGGTTGGGGTTCATAAAATAAAAACAAAAAAAAAAAAAGAAATAGAAAGGATTATTATTTTATTATTATTCTCCTCTCTGTTTGTGTGTGTGTGTGTGCATTTGTTTTTGTAATAAAATTAAATAATAATTGATGAATAAAGAAAAGGATAAAAAAAACTAATTAAATTTAATATTATTTAAGTGATTGTCCTTGGACCCAATCAAATTAAATTTTTATGTCTCTCCCATCAAAAAAACAATAATAAAAGTGCAGGGTGATTAAAAATTAATTTTTTTTTTTTTAAATTAAAATTTGTTAAAATTTTATTAATTCAAATATTATTGATGAATAAATTATTAAATAATGACGTCACTTCGTATTTTTTTTCCATTGTCTTGTTTTCTTTTTTATTTTATCTGCAATTGAAGGAGTTTTGATAAAAGCTTCAAAAAACAAAAACAATTGAAACGACACAAAAATAATTTTTCATCATCAAATCACACCAAAGAAAGAGGAAGAAAAAAGACGACAAAATAAAAAATATTTTTTTTGTTGCTTAGAAAGAAACAAACAAGAAAAAAGTTAATAAAAGAAAATCCGTTCAGGAAAGACGGAATTAAGCAAAATCATCATTATGAATTAATCAATTATATATTTTAGCTTCTTTTTTTTTGGTGTTGTTGTTGCGGGTTTTTTTTCATTCATTTGCTGTTTTTTTCCACTTTTTTTTGTATTGAACTGCTGCCCATTTTCTACCATTTCAAATTCGTCGTTCAATCATTTTATTTCCGATGAAATTGCACAAATAAAAAACTTACACAAAAATAACGTAATAACCCAAAGAAAAACAGAAAAACTTAATTAATTAAAAATTTGCCAATTATCTTCTTTTTTTGTTGGTTTGTCTTATGATTCAACCTGTGCACTGTTTTTCGCCCTCTCTCTTTTTTTCTTTATTAATTATTTTTGATTCCTTCAGATTTATGGTAGCGTGTGTGTGTGTATGTACTTATTGTTGTTGCTTAGTTGCGGTATTTTTGTTTTGTTATATTTTTTGTTGTTGTTTTTTAATAAATATGAATAGAACAATAGAGATAGGAAGAGTAACAATAAAGAAAATAGACGAGGACAAAAAAAATAAAAATAAGAGAAAGCGTGACAAAATACTGCTTTATTTATTTTGATTTGATGAAGAAAAATAATTTTATCTTTTTTGATCCTCTTTCTTTTTCATTTTCTTCGTTCTCTTTATTCTCTGTACTTTTCAGTTCTTCAGTCAGGAGCAGCGAAATGTCATAAATTTTTTTTATTGAATCTTTTTTTTTGTTTTTAAGGCGAAAAAAGGAAGTTGATAGACGGCAAACACATACTCATTACTCACAAACAATACCACAATATCATAATGTTCAGGCACACACACACACACACACATATAAAACATCTAATATGGTTCATAAATTCGAGTCGGCCATTTTGATTTTATTTTTTATATATATTTTTTTTGTTTCTCCTTTTTTCTCTTATAGTAATTTTTTCTATCTATCTGTCTCTTTCTGTCTCTTCTAATATTGAAATTGGCATCAAAAAGTGTTGAAAGAAAATTTTCTGTCTTTTGTTTTGTGCTAATTTTTCTTTTTACTTGTTTTTTAGTTCAGTTTTTGTTGTTGCTTTTTGCAAGGTAATTGCAATGGTGACATTATTATGTAGAGCTACTCACAGCACAAAAAATAAAATCAATTTTTCTAAATCTAAATTTGGAAAAATCAAAATTCAAAGAAAATAAATTTTTTTAATTTTTGTACTTGTTGTTGTTTTTTTTAAATTGTAACAAGAAATTATTTTTGTTGAATTTAATAAAAAAAAAAAAACATGGATGAAACTCTACCTAATCTTATTGATCACTCATTCCAATTGTAACCGTTGTTTTGCTATTTCATATTTTACTCCCCAACATCCCCAAATTTCTTTTTTCTTTATCATTTTTTACTCTTTTGTCTTTTTTCTCTTTCTTTTCATTTTATCCTCCGGTGAGTTCTGGATTGTAGATTATTTTTTTTAGTTAGTAATTTTTTGTTGTTGTTGTTTCTGTTTTATCTCTCATCAAACAAGGGTAATAATTTAAGATTTTCTTTTGTTTGTTGTTGGTTTATCTTATTATTATTCTTTTTAGTATTTCTCTTCTTGAAAAGATGAAAAAAATGTTTGTTCGTTGGTTATTGAGTTTTGGGGGGGATGATGAAATGATGTTATGGATTGTCAGTTCAATTGTGGATAGAGACTGGGATTGAATTGAAAACAATTGAGATTATTACTTGTCATTGTTGTACTTAATTAGTACATATAGTTGTTCGTAATTTTATTAAGGGTGGATTTTTGTAGAGTTACAAGTTAAGGAATCGAGTTAGTTATTTTCGTTATTTTTTCGTTATTTTTTTCGTTATTTTCTAATTAATTAATATAAAATTCAATTTGGAAATTATGTTTTTCACGAAAAATTTAGAAACAGAGAAATTGCGAGGAAATTAAAATGGGATGATGGCAACAGAAAAAGTTAGTTTTTTTTTTGTTTTAAAAGAAATTAAAAGGAAAATTCTCAGACAGGGAAGTTTTTTTTTTCTGATAAAAAAATTTCTTTATTTAATTTTCATGAAAAAATATTTATTTCTGTTGGTTGTGTTTTTTTTTTGTTGCTTTGTTATTTTTTTTTTGTTATGTAATTACATTTTGCCGTTATAGAAAAATAGGAACGTTTTTTGTGGTGTCAGTTGATTTTCCTTAATTAAATTATTTTTTCTACAGATTCTATTTTTTCTCAGAAATTGATAATTAAAATTTAATAAAAAATTTTTGAATAAAGATGAATTGTGAATATGCAAGAGAGAGATTGGGGAAGAGAGAGAAAGTGGAGAGTTAATTGGTTTATTTAATAAAAAAAACTTTATCAAAAATTTAAATACTCTAATATCATTTATTTTCTTAATGGACCTTCAAAGATTTCTTGAAGAATAAAAATTTTCGTCAAAAGTGGAGAATTTTTTTTTATGACATAATTTTCTCTCCCCACTTAAATTATTGTGTGGAGAGTTTTAGTTCTCATTTTATTTGTTTTTTTTGTCCTATACAGATTCTGAAGGTAATTTTTTGGTAAAAGTCCAACTTTTTTTTTTGGAAAAACTTTTGTGGATTCACAAATCGAAAGATTTTTTTTTTGTGTTGGTTGGATGTTTGTTTTGTTTATTTTTTTATTGTTTCGGAATAAAATGAAATTTTTTAGTTTTTTTTTTGTTTTTTTCAATATTATTTTTTTTTCTTTGATTTGATGCGGGTTTTATTTTTATTCTTTTGGATTAGATACGGTTAGATTGTCATTGTTTGTTTTGTCACCACAGGAATTGAATTTATATTTTTATATTTTTCTTTGAGGGAGTTTCTTTCTTTCTGTCTTTTTCTTATTTTTTGTTTTTTTTTTTTTTTGTTTTTGTTAAGAATAAAAAAAAAAGAGTGAAGAGGAAGAATTGTAAGTTTTTAAAATAAAGAAAATATTACGTATTGTAGAGTTTGGGGGAGAGGGTAGACTTAAAAAAAAGGTAAAGAGACAATCTAAAGTGGATGGAAGTAGAGTTATGCAATGTAGTGTACTCCTCGCCTAACGACTAGATACGGGTTCATTTTATTTTTTATTTTTTTCTACAAAAATAAATAAAATTTCACAGTGGGAGACATTTTCTTAACGTCTATATGACTCTCTGCTATTGTATGTGTGTGCGTGTGTGTATGTTTGTGTCTTATGTTTTGAAAAATTATTAAAGCACAAAAAAAAAAAAGAAATTCTTACATAATTACATAGAATATTCTTTTATATCTCATGCTGTGTAATGAGAATACGTTACATCAACGTAAGTACCCTTTTTTTTTTTACTCGGAAGAAAATAAATCACAAGATGAAGAGAAAATGTGGTAAAATACTGAACGCAGAACGAACCTACTTTAAGAATTTAGTTACGAATCGTCGATACTTCTTTATGAAATTGATTCAAAGTCGAACAATAAAATTTTTCTTGTCCATTAATTGAATTTTGAAACTTTTATTCCAATCACATCTAATCCAATATCAGTTGAACTGGATGACTTTGAATCCATCATGTGATTGAAAATAATTATCTAGAAATGATTTAAGTCTCAGATTGTAAAATTTTCACAATTCTCTAAAAAACACCCACAAATTTTAGAATAATCCTTTTAAAACAATAAAAATAAATAAATTGAACTTTTATCGTTGGTATTTTCTTTTATTTTTGAAAAAAAAAAATACAATTCTATTTAATAAGGAAAAGTTTTTTTTTTCGTAACAAAAAAATTGAATAAAATGTTGACCACTGTGATTAAACGTGATTTTATTACGATGATTTTATTATTATTATTATTATTATTGTAGGATCACAACTCTATCGTTCACGAGTCATTCAACGTGCAATTTAATTAAAGAACATTTTTGTTTTTTTTTTTATAAACAAAGAAATAATTATTCAATAGAAACAAAAAAAAAATATGGAAATTTTCTCTTTAAATGTTTTTTTTTTGTTTTTTAATATTTTTTCTTTATAAAATTTTGTTGTTGTTGTATGTACTCTCTCCAGTCTAGCTAATTTTATACGTAATAACATACGTGCCGATCAGAGTTAGGTAAGATCAGTGAATCACATTGAAAAGTCTGTCAATTATGCACAAAAGAAACAATTGATTTAGGGAGAGAGAATTAATGGAAAAGTTTATTTAGAATTTTGTAATTTGTTACTCACGTTAATTTGTAAATTTTCTTCGTTTGTTTGTGATAGCTGGGGTTGGAAGAGGGAGTGGAAGACCTTTAGTTTATAAAGTTTCGAAACTATTCACTTATTTTTAAAGTAACATAATTAATTTGTCAAATTTGTTTCTCTTGTTACTCAGTTTATTTTTAAGTTTTTGTTCGAAATACAATTCTTGGAAAATATTTAAAAGAAAGATGAATGGGTTAGGTGGAGGATGACGTGTGTTTCTGATTCATTTGAATAAAATATATATTTTTTCTATCTCTCTAAAAATATTCATATAAATATAATATTTATTTGGTATTCTCAAACACAAACTTTACCACTTTTACTTCCACTTCCAACTCTCATTATAGTTCTCTCTCCACATCACACTGAGGTAATCATAGAATTCACATAAAATACATTAATATTTTTTTTCTATACACCACTCCCCGGTACTTTTTCTAATATCGTATTTTCGATTCATAAAAAATAAATAATATTTATCATTTCCGGACAATTCGTGATGTGTTGTTTTTAAAGGAAAACAAAATAAAAAAGGAAAAAGGAATCAACTGAAAAATTTAAACAAAGAATAAAAAAATAAATTAGAATTTTCTTTTTTTTTTCCTGTTCCAAACAAAGAAAAACCAAATTTCCTCTGAAGATGATTTCTTCTTGGTTTCTTTTTGAAGTGGATTTTTTGTTGTTTTTGTTGTTGTTGTTAGATTTTTCCATTTTCTTCCTCTTGTTTTTCGTATTTTATGAAGAAAAAAAAAGGTAAAAAAATGGGCAAAAGTGAATACACACACACACACATACAAGAATTGGCGGGGTAGTAGTTTTTTTTGTTCTTTATAAAGGAAAAGGGACGACGAAAAACAAAATGTAAAAATGAAAAAAAAAAATAAAAAAATGGGAAAACATGAAAAAAGGGATTTTCTTTAAATAATAATATTAGAATTTTGACAGAATATTTTAAGCAGAGAATTTTTTTTTGTTGTTATTATTATTTGTTGTTGTTCTTTCTTTCTTTTTCTGTCCAATCATATTATTTTTCCCTTTTCTGTTTCGCCTATAAATCTATATGACTTCTTCTTCTTCCTTTTTTTTCTTCTTCTTCTGTTTCCTATGAATTATTTATAAACAAAATGGAAATAAAATTTATGTCAACTTGAATTTAATCAAAATCAAAGAAAAAATTTTTTTTAAAAAAAATCTTAAAAATGACGAAGAAGAAGAAGCAGAAGAGTAAAAAAATTATAGTGAAAAAATTGAATTTAAAAAAAATATCAAAAGAAATTTGATAGCAAAAAAAGCAACAAATGTTCTCTCCTGTACCTTCTGTAGGTTCATCCATTGTACAATATATTCTCACTCATTCTTTTTTTTTTCTCCGCGTTCTCTTCATTCCTTCTCAATAAATTTGTTTTTTCTTTAGTACCTACATACTTCTAATTTCCATTTCTTCCCTTCAATTGTTTTCTTTCGTCTTTTATATACTTAAGATAAAGGAAGAAAATTTAATACAATTCAAATTGAAATAACAAGAACCCAGAGAGAAAAGAATAAAAAAAAATATTTCTTTTTTTCTTCGTCTTTTTTATACTTGTGTGTGTGAGAGAGAGTGAATATTATGGGAAAAAAACCTGAAAAAGGTTCAACTTCACTGACTTGTATTGATCGAAAAAATCAATTTCAATTAGAATTTTCATGAAAAGAATTTTCTTTTTTTCTTCTTTTCTCTATTTTTCCTTCTTTTTTGTTCCCTTTTTCCATCTTCTATCTCTCTTGCAATCTTTTTTACTCCTTTTTTTTTTTAAATTACCAGACTATCTCACTTTTACTTTGGTGGGTGGTTTGTGTGGTGTTGTGTCATCGCAAAAACACCATTTTCTACTTCTCTCTCTACACCACCCACCACCCTTTGATTATCCATCCAACTCTTTCTAGTGTCAATTGTCGTTCGATTTCTGTGTAACTTTTGTTTTTTTTTTTTCTGTTGAGTTTCAGAGATGAGTTGGAAGTGTGTGTGTATGTGCGATGAGTTCCATGGATAAATAAAAAGATATGGAGTTTGTGTGGGTGTGTGTGTATGTGTGTTTGTGCGCGCGAAAGAGTGAACAATAGAGAAAAACGACACCCAAAAAAAACATATAAATAAAGAGAAGGATAAGAAGAGTGCACAACAACAATAACTACTACTGCTATAACTACAATCAACTACACAATAACAACAACAACCCTAACAACACAACATAACAAATACAACAATAATAATAAAAGAGAAGAAAAAAAATTGGTAACATTTCAACACGCCCGTTTGGAATTCCAATGAAATTCCTGGATGAATAATATAACCCCAATCCCCTCCCTTCTTAAATCTCTACACCTACACATACAAAAAAAACCACCCAAATAATATATTGACTGAGAACGCATGCGCACCCATTTTACAAAAATAGTATAATATTACGTATTATGATGGAGTATTGTGTTTTTTTTCCCCCTTTCACATTTCCCGGGTCGAGAACTTTCATGACCGTCACGTAACAAAATTTATTTACTTCTTTTTCGCTCTTGAATATATTTGTCTCTTTCACTCTTTTTGAAACATTTAACATTTTTTTTATTTAAATTATAATCTCTCTCTTTCTCTCATTCGTTCTATCGTTTTCCTCTTTCAATATTTAGTTGTTGTATAATTTTTACATAAATTATTCTAATATAATTTAGTTTAGACAGTTTTTACTTGGAATGAATGTATCAAAACAACAAAAACAAAATAGAAAATCTAAAAAAAAAAACAAGAAAATAAACAAAAATAACAATGAAGAAGAAAGGTATATTCTATAGATGTCACATCGCACTTATAAATTCACACACACACATAAACATGGACACTTTTACACCCACATAAATGAACATTTTTTTATATAGTTTTGTTTTACTAAAAATGAATAAAAATTTAAGAGAGAAAAAGATAGAAATAAAAAAAAATTTACACGAGGATTAAATGGAATTTTCTAAAAATTATAAATGCAAACGAATAAGCAAACTTATAAAGTGTATGAGCGAGAGAGAGTGTGAGAGTAAATAAGATATATAGAAAAATAATAGAAACTTAACATTTGATAATGTTCCTAGTTGATATTTTAATAAGAAGCTGGGTGTATTTTTTGTTGTTGTGATGAATACTACATGTGAAAATTGTGAAAAAAAAGAAGAAAAAGAGTGGAATTAAAAAATGGTGGTGGAAAAGGAATATTTTATTGCGACTACATATTTTGTTAAGTTCAAAAGAGTGAGACAGTTAGATTTCTGTTTGATCTCTTTAAAAATTATTTATAATAAAGAAAAAGTTACGGGTGAAGGAGGAGAATAACGGAATTATGCAAATTGGGGAAAAATTAGGGGAAGGTTTTTTCTCGTGTGCGATTGTGATAAACAATAAAAAACGAAAAAAAATTGTAATGAAAATTAAGGGAAGATAAAGAGAGAGAGTGAGAGAGAGTCATTTCCTTTTATTTGAGGTTTGTTCTTTTTCACCAAATAAAAGAGAAGACAATTAAAGAATGAAAAAGATAGATTGAATATTTTTTTATTTGTTGACATTTTTTTTGTTCAGTCGATATAAATGAACTTTTCGTTTGACATTTCTTTTTTCATCCAATTTTGATTTTTGGATATTTGTTTTTTTTTTTCTAATTTAATTTTGGAAAGGAAAACGATCAGAAACACCCAGTTAAACATAACTGCAAAAGTTTTGGCCCACGCTACACAACTAAAATACAATTCAAAAAAGTTTTTTTTGTTTTTCCCAGCAACCATTTTCTTGCTTTTTATCAATTCTTTTTCATGATCCAATTTATTAATACGGGATATTTGTTCCTAATTGCTTGAAAAGTGATTTCAGTTTTTCCTTTTTTTTCCATTATTTTCACGGAAGAATAAATTTAATTAAATTATCCAAACACAAAAAAAAAAAATGGCATCTCTATTTTTTCTTCTCTTCTTACTTCATCCACAGATAATCTTTCTCTCTTTTTTCTTTACTGGATTTAAGATTTGGCTGAGCCCGCTGACAAAAGAAAAAATGTCAGCAAAAAAAAAAAAAAAAAATGTAAGAAGAAGAATCGTGTACTCGGTTGTGTGTACTTGTAGTTCAATGAATTTTTATACTGACTGGATTTTTTTTTTTTTTATTACACAATTTTATTTTATAGCTTCCAATACTCTCTCATCCTCCATGGATGAATGGATTATTACGATTTACGACTTAAATTTTTAGAAAGAGACAGATATGTTTAGTGGAAAAATGAGAAAAATATAGAAACGAATTTTCTTTAGTTTTGTTGTTTTTGTTGTTGTTTCTTACTATCTGAATGTATTTGTGTATATGTATATGTATGTGAATATGAATGGTGTGTGTTGTATAGAGAGAATATTGATGCAATAGAAAAGAAAATCAATAATTCTAATTTTTTTTTAGAAAATAATTTGAAAGATAAATTTCCAGAGAAGGATTATTTTTTTTGTTATAAAGAAAAATAAAATTTAGAATGAGAAAAAAAAATCAGATAAAGAAAAATTAAGTTTTTTTTTTGCACCTGGTTTCATGTTTCATGTTTACCTTCATCAGTTTTAAGTTTATTTACCTCCTTACGTATTATTTTTTTTTTCTATGGAAAATTTAACTTAACATTTTTTTATTTTGTTTTACCTTACTGTGTTTTGATTGATTAAACTTTAATTGAATTCAATAATTATATTTTGCATGTGTGTGTGTGTGTGTGTGTGTGACCTCATCTAATCACTCTGCGTCTTTTGTCATCGGGTCATTTTGTTCATTTTTAAAAGAAAAAAAAAGGCATGTTGTTGTTGTTTAAATGATTTGTGTTTTTCAATCACGTGATTTAATGTTTACAGCAAAAACAAATGTATGTCATTCAAGTTAATTCAATTTAATAATGAGGTCATTCCATACTAATATACATAAAACAGCAAAAACAAGAACAACAAAACCATACTACGTCAGAGTAATTTTTTTTATTTTACTTAATTTTTATTCTGATTCCCTTTTAAGAGAAACTTTCTTTTTAGTTTATTTTTTTCTTCTAAAGTTGAAAAGAAAAGAAAATTTACGTTCCTGAATCACGTGTATATATGAACATTTACACTGATTGGTTTTTGTTTGGTTTGTGTTTCGCTGTAGTACACGTGAATTCAGGCTGTGAATAAACTAAAGAAAAGAAAAAAAAAAAACAAACAAATTTTATAACAAGAAAAAATAATTTCTTATTATTTATTTTTTTACTTCTCGTTTTTTTCTTTTAATTTTTTGTTCCCTTCCCTCTCTCTCTATCATTTTTATGTAAATAATAAAGAAAAATTCGTCATCATCATCATCATCATTATAATGATTTTACGTTTCGTGTCATTAAACTGTGTATTGAATTGTACGAAAAGCAAAAAAAAAACTATAGAAATATTGTTTAAATTAAAATTAAAAGAAAAAATAACAACAACAATAAAATATTTATTGAAAAATCGCCATTTTTTATTTTATATATATAAAGTATAAATATTCTATGAGTGAGTGAGAAAGAATGTAAAAATAAAAATCATTAAAAAATTAATCATTAATCAGATCAAGTCACCTAAATTGCATAATGACGTTTTCTCTAATTTTATACTTTTATTTATAAAGTAAAGTAATCATGTGATTAGATTCGTTTAGTTGCGTGTGTGTGAGTGAAAATCATAAATTATGTGTGGCTGTGTGTATGTTCGTATTTAAAAACATTATATGCTGTTTTTTTTTGTATTTGGCCTACTTCACTACACTTGTTTACAAAAACAACAACAGCAGCAACAACAACAACAGCAACAACAACAACCACTACACAACAGCAGCAGCAGCAACAAAAGAAAAAAAAACCTGTATTACACAAAAGTGTACATACTTTTATTTCTATCTCTTTTCTTTTGATCACCCCCTCCTCACTTCATATTGTATATTCTTCAACATCATATTGTATATTCTCCTTTTTTTTTTCTCTTCTTTCACATAGTGACGTCTCCTTCTATTTTATTTTATATTTTCGTATATACGCGTATAAAACAGAAATAAATATTGATGGCGGAGGTGAGGACGTGACTTTGTTTGTACCATTATGTACATTTTATATCTATATATACATGTGTGGTGGTGTGGTGTGTAGTGTAGTGTATTATTACAACGTGTAATAAAAAAAGATATTTAAAGTAGCAGGTTATTTGTTATATCTATGTGTTTGTTATATTCTGATTTGTGCGACTTTGACTGTGTGCTGTTTACAAAGAGAAGTCATTCACTTTAGAAATTTTTTTTTATATAAATTTATTGTTATAACAAATGTATGTATGAATTTGTGTATAAGTATATTTTTTTTATTTGATAGAAAAAAGAATAAAATCAAATACATACATACACACATATGTATAAAAATCTCGAAACATAAAAACAAAAAAAATCATGTCAGTTGTGTTATTTCTCTCACTCTCTCTCAATCTCTTTTTCCCCGCAGCTGTCCCCCATCTTTTTTTTCCCGTTTACTCTTTTCTCTCATTAAGAGAAAAAAAAATCTTTTAAAATAAAAAACAAAAACAAAACAAAAATCTCTCGTTTTAATTACAGATATGGCCGAGTTCAAAATGTTAAGATTCTGTCGTCTTCAGTGTCAATACCTTCTGCTACATCATCATTACAAACAACATCATCATTATCAACGACAACAACAACAACATCATCAACATCATCAAATTCATCATCATCTTCAATATTGTCGTTGTCATCATCAACATTATCAACAATATCAACAGGAACAGGAATCACAATTATTGGACACAAGGAACAACAAACAATTGGTGATGTTATTAGTACAGAAAATTTATGCAATACAACAATTGGAATTAATACGTCATCAATACAACATCAACAATTATCTGGTCAACTACAAATATGTAATGATAATAATATTAATACAATTGGTAATGGGAATGGAATTATTTATGGTAGTGGAGGATGTGGAACATTATCAACAACAGGAAATAATAATAATAATAATAATATTAATTGTTGTAATAGTAATATTAATACAAATTCAACATCAATACCACCACACACATCAATTACACAAATATTATCATCATCAACAACAACAACAACAACATCATCATCATCAACAACGTCAACAGGAACATCAGCAGGCACAACAAATATCTCAGGATTATCAACAACAGTATCACCATCATTATCATCATCAACAACAACAACAACGTCATCAGGAACAACAACAAATATTTGTGCAACTGTATCATTTATTGATATTAAGTCAGCGTCAAAAGCTCATACAGCTGAACACAAATTTGATGATAGATTATTAACAACTGAATATTATGAACCATCAACAATACCAAAAAAATTAATTGTTATTCATAGTGGTGGTATTGGTAGTGGTAATATTGTTGGTGGTATTAATTGTGGTAGTACTATTGCTGGTAGTAGTGGTGGTAGTATTGTTGGTGGTATTAATAATAATAATAATAATTGTGGTAATCAAACACAATTAAGTGGTAAACAAATATTATTAAATACAACAGCAACAACAATTATTAATAATAATCCAATAAATAATTCAATTGTTAATAATACAACAAATACAAATATTACTACTACTGGGCAACAGCAGCAACAATTATTATTACAACAACAACAACAACAGTTACTATTACAACAACAACAGTATCCATCATCAAATTCAAATAGTCCCGCTGTTCGATTTACATCAAATCATGGGTAAGGAAAATTAGACAAAAAAAAAAAAAAACAAAAAACCAAAATTCCAATAAGAAAATTTAAAGGAAAATTAAATTAAAAGTTTTAATTATTTCATACCAATTTTTTTTTTTTTTTGGTTTGTTTTTGTTTTTTTTTTCTCACAATAAAAATTAATTTTCCTTGTGATTTGTTTTGTTTTTTTTTTTTACTTCGTCATTTTCAATTTTTAAATTATTTTTTCATTTCTTTCTTTTAAATAAAAATTTTATAAAATTTGGACAAAATAAATAAAAAAAAAAATCATGTTTTTCTTATAGTTTTTTTTCTTCTGTTCTTTGTTGTTGTATATTTATCATTTTTCTTTTTTTGTTTTATGTTTTTTGTTTTTTGTTTTTTCTTGAATTTTTTTTATTCAAATATTTTCCAAGTGTGTTGATTAAGAAGAAATTCTGGAAAATAGTAGACATTTTTATTTTGTTTTGTTTTTGTAGTATTAAAAGGTTGGACCAAAAATACAAAAAAGTAACGTTGAATTTCATTCTTATATGATCGGATTTTTTTTTATGTTCCCTCAGTATCACGATACGTTTAATTTCAGAGTCTAAATGTAAGAACTTTTTTTTTTTCCTTTTATTTCTTGTACTTCTCGAAATCCTTGCCATTAATCCTTTGTTGTTGTACTTGTGGTAAACTCAAACTTTTGTTAAATTGTGAAACACAACAAAAAGGATAGAGATGGTAAATGGTTTTTTGGTGAACTGAAAATAAAATGAAATTCAATGTTGACAAATTTTTTGTTGAGTAAAGAAAATGTTCCAACATTAAAAAAACTTGTTTAATTTATTTATTTGTTTCTTATAAAACTAAATGGACAAATTTTTAGAGAATTTTTGTTTATTTTTTTCTTACATAAAATAATTTTTTGAAAAGAAAAAAAAAATACAATTTTAAATTAAAAGAAAAAATTTTAATTGAAAAATTAATTCATTTAGTAAATTTTCTTTCTATTTTTGTTTTGTATTAAAAAATTTTTTTTTGGTGTATGTCTTAGCTATAAATTATTGTAATGAAGTTGGTTGTGATGTTTGCGCATGTGCAAATATTCAATTACAATAATATGCGTGCGCAAATATTCTCTTGTTTCTTTTTATTGTTTTATTTATTTATTTTTTTTCTCTAAATTTTAGTTTGGACACAAAAATATTTTTTATTTTGTGTCTTTGCTATAATTTCCTTGTATTAATTTTTTTGTATTATTTAATTTAGTTTTTAGATTTTATAACTTTTTTTTTGTTTTTTTAGTGTTAAAAAAAAAGTAAGATTGTTTGTGTTTATTTTTGTTGTTTTTATTTTTTTCTTTGCTAGGAAATGGGTTCTGTTTTGGGAAGCAAATAAGTAGAATTTTTGTTACAATCGGGGGTGATTATTATTTTGTTTTTGTTAATTTTTAGTTATTTTTAATTATTTTTTTGTTTTTAGTTAGAATATTTGTTTTTGTTGTATTAAGTATTATTGAAAAGAACGTGTGTCGAGGAGGAAATGGTTGAAGAGGGTTTTCTTTTCTTTTATTTTTTGTTCATTTTATAATTTTTGTTTTTGTACTTTTTATTTATAAAATGAATAATTTTTTTGTTATTTGTGTTATAAATTTGCTATAAATATTATTTTAGTTGCTATAAAAAATTTTTTTAATTTTTTTTTTTTTTTACCATTGACTCGTTTTTCATCCTTCACACCCATTTAGTTTTGGGACAAAATTAAAATGTGTCTTGACTAAATAGATTTTGTCCATTTTGTATTTGTTTTTTCTTTTATTTTTCAAATTTTTGTCTTATTTGTTTTCTTTTATTTCCATTTTTCTATCAATTAAAAGAAAAAAATTTAAAAAAAAAAAGTAAAAAATCCCTAAAAAAAGACAACAAAACAACAATAAAACAAAAAATTAAATTATTTGACCAAAAATTTTTCTCGTTTCATCATTAATCCAGATCATCAGATGATCATTCACCAGGATTTGAACGTAGTAATAATTTTTACGAACGTAATACACGTGTCAATGAACAAGAACAATACATTAGGCGTTCAAATAATTATCATACAAGTGATGTAAGGGGACGAACTAGAGATCGTTTATACAGAAATGGTCCATATTCAACACTTGTAGATAGGTAAGGTCCCAAAAATATTCTTCTTCTTTGTTTTTATTTTTTTTTTATTTACTTAAAAAAAAAATTAGTTTTCAATTTTCTTTATCCAAATATTTTTTCTTTATTTATTTTTTTTTTTCGTTAATTTTCATTTTTCTTGTGAATTTTTTTTTTTTTTTTGATTAAGAAAAAAATGCAAATAAAAAAAAATTCCGATTAGATTATTTTAGACGAATTTTATGTGTACGTTTCATGTGATTTGGCTTTTAAAGATTTTGATAGAAGCAAAAAAAAAAAAGAATCAAATGAAAACGTTGGAATTGATTAAAAAATTGTTGGTGGTGTTAATTATCACCCAATTATCTTTTTGTTTTCTTGGCTTCTTGTTTTTGTAAGTTAAGCCAAAAATTTAAAAAATAAATAAAAGTAAAAAAAAAGTTACAAGGGGGGAAAAAAAATGGTTGAAAGGATAAAATGCGAGTAGAAGATGAAGAACGATTGAAAATTATGGTTTTTATTTTTAGGAAGTTAACAATAAAGAAAAAAATGATCGCATATTTTCTTTTTGTTTTCTCTTCAAACAAAATAAAATAAAATTAACTAAAAAAAAACCACAATTTTCTTCCCATCGTCTCGTGGACATTTGTTGTTTTTGTCCATTTTGTTTTACCATTTTTTTTTTCGCGGTTACTTTTAACCAAATTTTCTATGTTTTTGTGTGAATTTTGTTACATTTAGCCAAAGAAAAAAAAAACAAAATAGATTTTTAAATAAATGTTTTTAAATTGAATGTTTTTTGGCTACAAAATATTCAAATTATTTATTTTGATTTTATCTTATCAGATATTTTATGGCAGGTTTTTATGGCGACAAAGTTTTTTTTGTTTCTTTTTTTTTTTCATAAAAAAAAAATATTCTGATCAAATATTTTTTTTTGGAAGTGTTTTGTTTTTTATGCGTAATTTTTTCTTTTCTCTATTTTATTTTTAAAAGAATAAAACAAATATGTTTCTCTCGTACTTTTTCTCTCGTACTTTTTCTCTCTTTCTCTCAGTGAAAAACTCTGTCTAAAAAAAAAAAAAAAATTAATCGGAAACGGAATTTTTTATGGTTTTTTTCTTCTTCTTTTTCTGTTTTTTTTTAACAACAAAATTATTTTTACTATAATTTTTTTGTTTTATTTTGTTTATTGATTTTCTGTTCTTAGAACAGAATTTTATCAAAATTAAAAATAAAAAATATTAACAGCAAAAGTTACTTACCAATTTTTATCCATTTTATTTTTTTTTTGTTTTTAGTTTGTTTGTTGGATTGTTTGTTTTTTTTTTCTTAATTTTCTACATTTTTGTTGGTTATTAAAATAAAAGCAACCAACAACAACGACGACAACAAAAAAATAATCTAATTTTTTTTCTTCTTTTTTTATTTTTTTTTTTTATTGATTATTGATTATTGATTATTGATTATTGATTATTTTTTATTTTCTTGATTTTGACCAAAATTTTAATACTTTTTTTTTTCTCTGTTTTTCTTTTTTCTATTGAAATTATAGAACAAATCAAGTTGGTGTTCATAGAGTTTCAACAAATAATCAATGGTATGATAGTACAACAACAGTACCAATACAACAACAACAATCACCACAACAACAACAGCAACAACAAACACAACAAACATTACAACAGCAACCAATACAACAAATATTACAACAGCAACCTATATTACAACAACAACAACAATTACAACAATCACAACCACAACAACAATCAACAAGAAATTTATATGGTAATATTGCAAGTGCTGTTGTAACACCAGATTCTGTTTATGATATTTGTAGTGAACGTAGAAATTCAGATACAATTGATATAACAATAAAAAATAAATTAATTAAATTAAAACAACAACAGCAACAACAACAACAGCAACAACAAAATAGTAATAATAACAATAATAATAGTAATAATAATAATAAAATACGTTCTGGTTCTGAATCACCATGTGATGGTGAATCAGATACAAGTCATTCACATTCAAGAAGTCCAAGTAGTTGCAGTAGTACAAATAGTACATCATCAAATTCAAATGAAACAGGTAGTCCATGTTCTGGTACAGATCAACAAACAACAAATAATCATCGACATCATAGAAATTTACAATCAACTGTTACATCAGCACCAACACCAAATCAATCAAATCCAAATCCAGTTGTACATTCAGATGATAATCGTCCATTGGCTATATGTGTTAGAAATTTACCAGCACGTTCATCTGATACATCATTAAAAGATGGTCTTTTTCATGAATATAAAAAACATGGTAAAGTAACATGGGTTAAAGTTGTTGGACAAAGTACTGATCGTTATGCACTTGTTTGTTTTAAAAAACCTGATGATGTTGAAAAAGCATTAGAAGTATCACATGATAAATTATTTTTTGGTTGTAAAATTGATGTTGAACCATATCAAGGTTATGATGTTGATGATAATGAATTTAGACCATATGAAGCTGAATTAGATGAATATCATCCAAAATCAACACGTACATTATTTATTGGTAATTTAGAAAAAGATATAACAGCAAATGATTTACGTAAACATTTTGAATGTTTTGGTGAAATAATTGAAATTGATATTAAAAAACAAGGTGTTACTGCATATGCATTTTGTCAATATTCTGATATAATATCAGTTGTTAAAGCAATGCGTAAAATGGACGGTGAACATCTTGGTAATAATCGTATAAAATTAGGTTTTGGTAAATCAATGCCAACTAATTGTGTATGGATTGATGGTATATCAGATAGTGTTAGTGAAAATTATTTAACAACACAATTTAATCGTTTTGGACCTGTATCACAAGTTGCTATTGATCGTGAACGTAAATTGGCATTAGTATTTTTTGAACAAATACAATATGCACAAACAGCTGTTAAAGAAATGCGTGGTATAACATTACGTGGACGTAAATTACAAGTTGATTTTGCATCTAGAGAATGCCAAGAAGCATTTTATGAAAAATTAGAAAAACCAGGTACAATTGAACGTGAACGTCCACCAATATTATTTGAACAAGTACGTGAAGTATCAACACGTGGTTTTGAAACAACTGTATCTGTACCAGGTGTACGTTATAATCGTTATAGTGATACACCAGGACGTTCACGTACATCATCATTTAGTCGTCATAATAGTATAACAAATATAAGTGGTGGTACTGTATCACCAAATAATAATATTTCAATTATTACTGGTGGCAGTGGTAGTGGTAGTGGTGGTATTAATGTTGGTGGTACAACACCACGTGGTAGTAGTACAAGATCATCTAGAATAATACGTTATCCAAATGATTATTATAATAATGATAGTGAATTTACAGAACAGCAACAGCAACGTCAACGTTTTAAAAATTATGATGAATATAGTCAAGGTAGTGGTGCATCACATGAAGATATACCATCATCATCATCATATAGTGAACATGAACAAAATTTTACAACTTATCAAAGAGATAATAGATGTGAACAAACATCACCAACACCATCATTACCATTACAACAGACAGTACAAATAACATTACCATTATTAACATTACCATTACCTCAACAATCGCAACAACGTAGTACAACAAATTTAATATTAAATGAAGTGATACTGGACAATGTTTGTGTTAGTAATGTTAGTGGTAATGGTAATAATAGTGGTAATAGTGGTAATGGTAATAGTGGTAATAATATAAATATAAATAGTAGTAGTAGTGTTAATAGTACTATAATTGGTGGTAATAATTGTAGTGGTAATAATATAAGTGTTTGTGGTAATAATAATAATAATACAAATACAAATACGGGACTAATAAGAAGACGTAATGATAAAAGTCCAGGAATTTGTATACAAAATATAAATTTAATACAAAATTCTGGTGATATAAGACATTTGCAAAAAGAACGTGTACATTTATTAGAACAATTAGAGGAGTGCCCGTCCAGTGGTGATGAATTATTATTTAGTCCTAAAAAACGTGTTAAATATAATAATAATAACAATAATAATAATGATAACAATAATATTATTATAAATCAATTAATTAATAATAATAATTCTTCTAGTGATATAAATATATTACAACAACAACAATCACAAAATATAAGTGGATTACAACAACAACAGAATATACAACAACAACAACAAATAATAAATAATAATCTAATTATAAATAATAATGTAATAGACTCATCTAACTGTGATTCTAATAATATAATTGATTCTTCTAATAATTTAATTAATCATTCTTCACAACAACAACAACAACTTCAATATCATCATAGAAAATGTGTTGAAATACGACGTTTATCTGAATCTGGTTGTCAAAAATTAAATTTACATACGGTAACAACAACAGCAACAGTTACTGGTAGTATTTCAGCTGGAACAATAACAACCACAACAACAATTACAACATTAATACCACCATCAATTACTGGTACAATAACAACAGCAACAATTGGTAGTAGTGGTACTATTGGTGGTAATGTTGTTAGTGGTTTATTACAAACGCAAATAAATTCAGTAAATAATCGTCGTCCGTCCATTGATTTATTAACCGCAACCAATCCAATAACAACAATAAATCCATTAATAACAGCAACAACTACAACTACAACAATTTTGACATCAGGTACAACAGGAACAATAGCAGCAGCAGCAACAACATCATCGTTGCTACATAATAATCCAATAATATCAACAACAGCTGGTACAACAACAACGACAACAACGACATCAGCTGCAGCCGCATCATCATCTTCGTCAACGTCATCTTCTTCAACACGTCATAATAGTGAACATAATATATTATCACATTACACACCGCATAGTGTATGTAAACGTCGTAAGACTGGTAATTCAGAATTAGAATCACATCATACGTCACGTGGACGTGGACATCAATTACATTCACATCACTCACATGAAGCTAGTGGTGGTGAAAGTGCTGACGGTTCACGTCCAGGTACACCATTATGTGATGAACGTCCTGAAAATTTAATACCAACAGAACCAAGACGTTTACCAACAATACGTGATCGTTCACATAATATTGAACCTTTAAGTTTACCATTACCAAGATTTGCTGCACATATTTTTCATCAAAATCGTTTATTTCATCAAACATCATTGTCATCTTTGATGACATTACCTACACCATTAAATCCTGTTACACAAACAACATTAAATTCAATTAATAATTCTACACTATTGTCGTCTTCATCATCATCTTCTTCTTCAAATTCTTCTACGTTATCATCATTATTATCAACGTCCTCTACACAAATACCGATAACAACAACATCAACAATTGGTACAACAGGAACAACAACAACAACAACAGCAACAACAATAAATAATAATTGTCATCAACAATTAAATACAACTAGTCTTTTATTATCAAGTCCACCAACAACAACTACAACAATATTACAAACAGGAACGACAACAATTGGTTTAAGTCCAAAAATAAATCAACATCATCATCATCATCATCACTATAGTCAACAACAACAACAACAATCTCAATTACAACAACAAATGATACCACCAAGTCCAAGTATAGAACAACCACCAGCATCACCATCACGTGCACCATCAATTAGTTCAAATTCAAGTGATTCTGAAATGGCAACATCATCACCATCATTAGAAGAACGTATAAAAACATTAGATGAAATGTTTGAAAAATGGAATGGTGGTAATACAATACGTAATATAAATAATAATAATAATCATATAATTGGACAAGATTTACGACAAAATAATAATTTATCATATTCATTACGTCATCATAAATTTCTTGATTTAGATGTAAATGAGGTACAACCATCTGATATTGTTAAATCAGTTTTAGCTAAAAAATCAATATTTGATGATGATTTAAAACGTTTAGAAAATATTGGTGATAAATATGAACCACGTGATTTTACAAATTTAAATCGTACATTTAGTGGTAGTAGTGGTAATGGTGGTACAATTATTAATACAATACCAACAACACCAATACAATCAACAATTTTAACACCAATATTACCAGTAAAAACAACAATTGTACAACAATTATTTCAAAGTCCTTCAACAACAATTAATCAAATACATTCACGTTTAAATTCACCACTAAATAGTCCACAACCAATATCACCATATTCAAGTCCATCATTATCACCGAGTGTACAACAAACAATACAACAACAACAACAGCAACAACAACAACAATTGTTACAAAGTGGTAATAATGTTACAAATAGTAGTGGTAGTAATAATAATATTAGTTTATTTAAAACAATACCAAATGTTGCAACATTAACATCAATAAAAGGATTACAATATCCATTTCCTAGTCATCCACCAGTAATGACATCAGCAAATGTATTAAGTCCTATAACACCACCAATAAATCCAATAACATTATTACCATTATCAGCATCTTCTTCTTCGTCTTCTTCTTCTACGTCAACATCATCATCATCGTCGTCCTCGTCAACACCATTAATAAATCAGTCAACAACACTGAAAAATTTAACCTCAAATACAGATTTATCATCTGGTGGTATAAGTGGTAGTGGTAATAAAACAAAAATTAATACAATTACAAAAAGTGTTAGTTTACAAGAGAAATTATTATCATCATCCTCATCATCAAATAATAATTCAAATATACGTTTATTAAATAAAAGTGTATCAATACCGGGCAGTACAAATACTGGTACAATCAAATCAATTATTAATCGTGATGATCATCATCATCATCATCACCAACAACAACAACATGATCATGATGATATTAATATTATTATAAATCGTAATTTACGTCGTTGTTCAACTGATTTATTATCAGGTACAACTGGTGCTGGTATGGGAACAACAATAACATCTGGTACAATAAATAAATTAAATAATAAAAATTTAATTAAAAAAGATACAACAACAGTAACAACAACAATAGTAACACCAACAACAACAACAATAACAACAAAATATAATAACACAAATATAAATGATTCAAGTCGACATCATGATAATGAACGTAAAAATAATAATAAAGATAAACAACGTGAATGTCTTGATCGTAGAAAATCAGAAAATGATGATGATTTATTATCTGATATGAGTAGTAGTGGAAGTAGTAGTAGTGGTAATAAAATTACTACAACTACAAATATAAATGATATAAGTGTTACATTAAATACTGATATAAATAATAAAGAAACCAAAGATAATCAACGTATTGATGAACATGAAATAAATATTTGTAATAAACAACGTGATGATGAACGTGAACGTAATATTATTGGTAATATTAAAGAAAAAATAATTGAACGTGATCGACGGGATAAAGATAGGAAACGTGAACGAGATGAACGAGAACGTAAAGAGAAAGATGAACGTGATAGAAGAGACGATGATGAAAAGAAAGAGAAAGATGAACGTGATCGTCGTGATCGTGAGGATAGAGACGAACAGGAAAGACGTGAAAGAGAACGTGAACGACGTGAACGTTTAGAACAAGATGATAAAGAACGACAAAAAGAGCAACGTGAAAAATTAGATAGTGAACGTCGTGAGCGTGATGATAAAGAACGACGTGAAAAAGATGAACGTGAACGTCGTGATCGTGATAATATAAATGAACGTCGTGAACGTGATATTGATTTAGATAAAGAGAAAAAAATTGAACGTGACGATAAATTAGAACGGTCACGTGATATTGAACGGGAACGTTCACATCATCATAATAAAGATAATAATAAAAGACGTGAACATGATTCTAATTCTAATCGTCATATTGATAAAGAATTAGAACATGATACATTATTTTTACATAATAATAAAATACGTGATAATCATCGTAATAATGATAATGAAAAATCTAAAGAACAATTACAACAGAATTCTTATGATAAACACAATATTACTGATTATCAATTACAAACAATAACAACAACACAAACAACAACAACAATTGGTAGTAATAAAGAACGTAATCATTTAAGTAGTGATAAAGATATACCAAAACGTCGTGAACGTAATAATTCAAGTGGTAGTACCGCATCATCAATTGGTAGTAAAAGACGTATTAGTTCACAAGATAATATTGATTCAGATGAATTAAAACGTGTTAGACTTAATAATGATCATCGTAAAGTTATTGATAGAAGAGATTCACGTGAACCAAGTAGTAACAACAATAACAATAATAATAATAACAATAATAATAAAACAAGTGAACGGTCAAAACATCATAAATCATCATCATCATCATCACATAAAAGTAGTAGTTCACTAAATAAAATAAATAATAGTGGATTAAGTGGTGGTGGTGGTGGTAATAGTGGTAATGATGAAAAATTATTAATAAAAAATGAACAAATAAAACATTATAAAGATAATAATAATGATGGTGCTACCGGTGGACGTTCAATAATTGATAATATTTATAATACAACAACAACAACAACAACAACATCAATAATAACTGGTTCAACAACAATAACAACAATGTCATCATCATCATCATCATCATCATCCTCATCATCATCAACAACAGCTGGTAATAATGTATTTGATGAACAACAACGTTGTCGTAATAAAGATTCACTATTACTTAATAATAGCAGTAATATTATTTTAACTGATGAGAAAAAATTAAAAGATAAATTTTCTGAACGTTCAACAACAACAAATGATTTAACAGAGAAATATAAACAACAACAACATCAACATCAACAATTAACAAAAACCGAAAAACATAATAAATTACGTAAAAGTAGTAAAGATTGTAGTAATAAAATAATAAGTAATTCACCAATATCAGATGATAATAATTGTTGTAAGGAACGTGATAGTACTGAAAAGAATTTTTTAGAAAATTTAGAATTACGTTCTAGTGAGGAGGAAGAGAAACAACGTCAATCACGTAAAGAATTAAAAGAACAAAAGAAAAAACATCAATTACAACAAATAGAACATTATCATCATCATCAACAACATCATGGTAGTAGTGGTGATGGTAATGGTGGTAGTGGTGTTAGTGATCAACAACAACAACAACATAAACGTAGTGATTCTGAACGTCGACGTAGTAGTAATAATGAGAAATCAGAAAGAAAAACATCATCAAGTAGACGTATATGTAGTAGTAGTAGTGGTGGTGGTGTTATATTAGGTGGTGGTGATGATGATAATCGTACATCATCAAAATCATCATCTGAATGTAGTAGACGTACAATAAAAACAAGAAAAATAACATCATCAAATAGTACTGATGATACAGACACAGATGATGAACCAAAAAAACATTCCATATTTGATATTCCAGATGAGGGACCAGCATATATATCAATGTATGATAAAGTTAAAGCAAGATCATGTAAAAATATGCAAAAACAAGAGGAGGAGAAAAAAATTAAAGCAAAATTTAATCAATTAAAACAGAGTCGTGCTAAACGTGAAGAGAAAAAACGTTCAACTAGTTGGGATGATGATACTGATTCTGATCTTGAACATGAAAGACGTATAAGACGTCTTAATCATAAAACAAGTAAATCATTAATAAATAGTTCGACAGATGATGATGATAATAATATGAAACAAGTACGTAGAATGGATTTTAATACATCTGATTCTGAAATTGATATACGTCGTTCACAATATAATCGTGATCGTATTAATGAATTATGTGATAATGAAAGTTCTGATAATTCAATGATACAACAACAAAAACCAAGACGTAAAATATCATCACGTAAAAATTCACGTTCAACTAGAATTGAATCTGATTCAACTGATGATGATGATCATCCAATAATACGTTCTGAAAAAATTAAAAATGAACAACATCAACATCAACAACAACAGGATAATAAATGTTTAATCACAAAAATTGAATTAGATAATGAGATTAAAATTAAAAAAGAAAATGATGATACAAATTTATTATTAAATTCAACAAATACAACAATAATAACTACATCATTGACAACAACACCAATAACAACAACAACAACAATAACATCAGCAACAACAATACAACCAGTGGCTGATACGAAACGTCGTCAATTTAAATTAGAAAAAATTAAACAATTATCTAGTGATGATGAAAACATGAAAATTATGAATATTATGCCAAAATCAGAAATAAAAATTGAAACAAAAGAAAGTATTGAATTATTTAAAACACAACAACAGCAACAAGATCAACAACGTTCTGATTTATTATTATCATCAGATGGTGGTATTGATTGTAGTAATATAATACATCATGATAATAAAACTTCATTTGATCAATTATTTAGTCCTGAAACACGTAAAAAACATAAAAAGAAACAAAAACGTCAAAAAAGTTTAACACCATCATCAATTGTTGTTGAAATAAAATCAGAAAAATTAGATGATATTAAAATTGAACAGCAACAACACCAACAATCACCAACAAACACAAATATATGTAATCTTAATGATTTTACTGATATTAAAAAAGAAATACAACAAACAACAAATACTACAACAACTACATCAATACAAAATTCAATACAAACAACGATTTCTTCTGCTATAACAACAATACCAACAACACCAACAACTACAACAACAGATAGAAAGAAACATAATAGTAGAAGAGAAAAACGTCGTGATAAATTTAAAGATGATTATGATATAAGTAATAGTGGTAATACAACAACAACAACAAACACAACAACAAATCAATTAATAAATAAAGAACGTTCTAATACAAAAGATGAACGTAATAAAATTAAAAAATTAAAGAAAACAAAAATATTGCAACAACAGCAACAATTACACCAACAACATCAACAAGATATTGATTTATTATTTGAAAACACCGATGGTTATGGTGGACAAAATGCTGCTGGTGTTTCTACCAATATAGTTCCAACAACAACATCTGTTAATAAACGTGGGGAAAAAATGGAAGATATTTTTGGACCATTATCTGATGAAGATTCAGATCATTCTGTACCTGAACAAAAACAACAACAATTGCAACCAATTAAATTGCAAACACCAGAAATTGTTGTAGTTAAACAGCAATCACAGTTGCCACAACAACAGCAATTACAACAACCACAACAACAAACAGTTACAACTTCAACAAGTTTATTATTTGAAAAATCTGATGAAATTAAAATGGAAAATCCTCCATTACCTCCACCAACAAAAGCACCTCCATTACCTCCTATTGATAATGAACCTGATTTTAAAGTATTACCACCAATTCCAACAGCTGTAACAACTGTACCTACAGTAACAACTACAACAACTACAGCAACAAATGTTACAAGTACAACAACCATTGTAACAGCAACAATTCCGACTGTAGTACCAACAATAATTCCTATTACACCTACAGCATCAACTCTAACACCAACAACAGTTTCGGCTGTTACTGCTACAGCTGTTACAACGGGTACTGTAACTGGAACAAATATTGTAGGAAGTGAACAAACAATATTATTAGAAAAAGAACGTCATAGAGAAGAATCACGTAAACGTAAAGAGAAAAAACGTAAAGAACGTGAAAAGGCTCGTGCTGCAATTTTAAATAATGATGATGAAAATAGTGTTGACCTAGATGAAGCTGGACGTGCATTAGAAGCACAATTAATGGAAGATTGTGATAATAAAATTGATGAACAACAATCACAACAACAACAACCAATTATTGATATAAAACCAAAGATTGATATGAAATTATTAAATAGTAATATTGATAGTAAACAACAATCATTACAACAATTATCTATAATAACACCACCAACAGTAACAACAAAAACAACAATAGATGTTTTTCGTTTTACTGGCGATTTAGATGAACAACAAGAGAATATAATTGGTGATAATAAACATGATTTACTTGATGTACATCGTTCAACAAAAGAAAAGAAAAAGAAAAAGAAACGATCAAGAGAAGAGAAACATCAAAGACGTGAACATCATCATCATCATTCCCATAGTAGTAATATTAATATAGTATTACCATCTTCATCATCATCATCGTCATCATTAAATAATACAATTAAAAAAGAAATTGGTTTGCCAACAATTACATTACCAGATATAACAGAACTTCCGTCACCATCCTTAACAAAACCATCACCTAGTTTACCATGTTTAATTGATGATAGTCCACCACATCGTTCATCATCAAATATAATTGGTTTAACATTACCTATGATGTCACAAACACCAACAATTATAAGTCCAATACCAAAAACACCAACAACAACAATATCAACAACAACAACACAAACACCTATTTTATTAAAATCAATTGATGGTAAAAGAAAACAAGAGAAATTTAATACTAATTTTAATATTGGTATAACAATTGATAATAAAATACATGATACAGCTGTTAAATCAATATCAACTGAATATCCAATTGTTGAAAAGAAAAATATGGAATTAATAAATAAAGCTGAAAATGAGAAAATTATTGAGACAGATTTAATAAAATCTGGTATAAAAATTGATGATAAAATAATTGATGAAAAATCACGTGTTATTATAAGTCAAGAAGAAACAGAAGATGCAGTTGCTGCATTATTAGGTGAAAGTTTTGGTACATCAAATACAGAAGATTATACAGATTGTTATAATGTTCAAGAAGAAAATGATGTTAATAGTTCACCACCAAATCCAATTGAAGCTGTTATACCAGAGGAGGACGCTGAAGAAATGCGTAAAGCATTAGAAAGTTTAAATGCTGAAGAACTAGATATAAAACCAGAAACACCACAATCAGAAAATGATTTGCAAATTGATACAGATACAGAAGATCAAGATGAGGATAATTTATTACATATGAGATTTGATAATCCACCAAAAACACCTGATGTTGATTTAACACAAATACAACGTGCACGTGATATTGCAAATGCTAAAGATGAATTAAATAAATCGAAAGTTAATACAACGGCAACAGTAACAGTAACACCAACAACAACAGCAACAACAATCGCTCCTATTCCTGCTGAAATTAAAAATGTCAAAGTTACAAAAGCTATTGCTCAATTACCACCAACAACAACAATAGCAATAACTACAACAGCAACTATAACAACAATTGCAACACCATCTGTTATTACAAAATCTGTAACTACAACAATTCCGTCAGAAATGGTACCAACAAAATTAACAGTATCAACGTCTGTTAAAGCAACAATTCCTGAAATTGTTAAAACAACAAAATCCCAAATAATTGAGACTGTTGTTAAACAGCAACCACCGATGACATTTGTAGTTACACCACCGATTCCAATAATAACAACAACAGCAGCAGCAGCAGTTACAATTGCTACAGTTACTTCAGTAGTAACATCAGCATCTATTGTAACATCACCAATTGTAGCTGCTACTATACCAACGTTGCCAGTACAATCTTCTGTTCAACCTATAGTTCGTCCAACAAATATAATGCAACAACAGCAACAACAATCACGTCCTCAATTAATTTATTCTGGTTCACCAAGAATGCAACAACAACAGCCACAAGGACCATATACAATGGTCGGTCAACAATCGCAGCAACCACAATTAATGAAACAAATTCAACCACCAAGAATGCCTGTTCCTTACAGTGGTTTACAAGCACCAACTATAAGTATACCGGAACAACAACATCTTATTTATCAACCATTAGGTGTTATGGTATCACCACGTAGTCAAGATCAACAACGTATGCATTCACCTAGAATACAACAACAACAACAACAAACATCACAGTTTACTACACAGAGTACGACTGATATGTTAACAAAAAGGACATCATCACCACAAAGTCCTAATATTTTACGTTGTCAAAATCAAAGACAATCACCTCAGTTAAGTCCAGTGATATCGTCACATTCTGTTGTTGTTCAACAGCAGCAACAACAACAGCAAAAACAGCATTTATCACCCTCAGGAAATCAGCAACAACAGCCAACACTTTTGCCAAGTTCACCTGTTATTATGTCTGGTACACAACAACAACAACAACAATTACAGCAGCAAATTACTATTAATCAGAGTATTCATCATCATAATAGAATGCCAATTACACCCATTTTAACACCAATTACAAAAACAATACAATCAAGTAATATTGTTTTGCCGCAATCAAATTTAGCAGCAATGACAAATTCTGTAAAAAATGTTGTTGTACCACAACAACAACAACCACAAAAAACACAAATGATTGATAAGCAACAATTGCAACAGCAACAAATGCAGCAGCAACAGCAAATGCAACAACATCAACCAATAAAGCCAAACCAAATATTGCAACCACAGCAAAATATCCCTCCGCAACAGCAACAGCAACATATCCCACCGAACTCAATGGTACAACAACAGCAACAGCCAACTGTTGTTACATATTCTACTGTACGTGTTATACCATCAAGTCCTTCTATAATAACAACACCAACATCTACAACAGTATTACCAATAATGACCACACAAACAGTTACAACAATAACTGCTGCACCTACAACGGTATCAACAGGCTCACCAATAACAGCAATTGCAACATCAAAAATAATCAATCAAAATCAATTAAATGTCAATCAAATGACATCGTCACCAATGAAAACCCAAATAATAACAACTGCACATTCTGGGCCTTCTAAAATTATAATTGATAATAATAAATTAAATAAAACTGTTATTGAACAAATACCAAATTATAATCAGCAATTAATTGATCAACGGACAATACAAAGTCCAACAATTATTTCTGTTCCTGTTCAACAACAGCAGATGCAACAACAGCAAATTCAAATGCAGCATCGTCAAATGCATCAACAACAACAACAACAACAACAGCAACATCAATTTCAACAAATGCAACATCAGCAACAGCATCAAATGCAACAACAGCATCATCAAATGCAACAGCATCATATGCAACAGCAACAAAAAATGGTAATTATTTATTTTAAAAAAATTTTGAGTTGAAATTTGAAATAAATCAATTTTTTTTTCATTAAATTAATAATAGGTACAGCAGCAGATGATTCAGCAACAACAACAACAACAACAACAACAACAGCAGCAGCAAATGCCACAAACACAAAAACAAATGCATCAACAATATCAACAAATGCAGCATCAAATGCAACAACAGCAGCAGCAGCAACAACAACAACAGCAACAAATGTTACATCAACAACATCAAATGCAACAACAACATCAACCTCATCAAAAATTGTTGCAACAAAATCAAATATTGGTGCATCAGCAGCAACAACATGCTCTTAAAAGTGGTCAAACACAAGTTGGTTTTCCACATCAACCTGTGACCACACAACAGCAACAACAGCCTCAAATGTTGCAACATTCACCACAACAACAGTTAGTTGTATTGCAGCAGCAACAGCAACTTCAACAACAGCAACAACAACAGCAACAGCAACAACAACAGCAACAACAACAGCAACAACACTTACAACAACAACAAATGGTACATAAAATCCAACAGCAACAGCTTCAACAACATCAACAATTCCAACAACAACAACAATCTGTTCAAACAGTACAAAAAGATAATCAAGATACAAATCAAGTACGAGGAACATCTTCAATTGTTATCTGTCAAAATCCGCAACGTATTAATTATTCTGAATCTGCAAAAATTCCAATTGTTCCACAATCATTACAAATTGAATCTTCATCTCAATTATCTTTGACAACAGCAAATCCGACAATACCAAAAGTTGAAAAAGAAACTGAACGTAAAGAAACAACAATTGAAACAATTGTAAAAGATGAGAAAAAGATTGAACGTAAAGAGGAACAGAAAATTTCTTCAACTCCAATTACAGTACCTCCTGTTGTACAGGAAAAGAAAGAGGAAAATGTTTCAGTAATAATAACAGATAAAACTTCATCACAGAAACAAATAAAAGAGGAAATAACAAAATCAATGTTAACAGAAGAGAATTTAACGAAATTAACAAATTCACAAGAAGATCATTTAGAACAAGATTCTAAGGAAGACAGTGATTATTGGTCGGCAAAAGAAGTTAATATTGAATCTGTTATTAAAAAAGTTGAAGCACTTTGTTCTGGTGAAGATACATCAGAAGAAGGTTCTGAAACAAAGGAATTATGGACAGAGGATTCAAAAATTGTTATACAACCATTATTAAATATAAATAAAAAGGATACAAAATTAGTTGATGAAATAATAAATACAGTTGCTAATCCTAAAATTAATGATGATACAACAGTACATGATGAAGATGATTTTGATGAAGGTGTTGGCGAAAATTTAGACAATAATAAAGATAATATACAAACAGATAAAACAACTATTATTATGAAACGTGGTAGAATTGCTCGAGGTAAAAAGTCAACACAATTGGCACCTGTAATAATACCAACAACAACTTCTACTGAAATAATAACAAAAAATAATAGTAATAAAATGATTTTACAAAATCAATCTGTTCATGAGACAACAACACCAACAACTGCTACTTTAATATCAGGTGTGCAAACACGACGTGGTGGTAAAACACCAACAACACGTCGCGGTCGTGGTGGACGTACATCAACACGTACATCATTAACATCAGCATCAACAACAACGCCATCAGCATCGATTATTGCCGATCGTAAAACAAGAAATACAAATTCTGAATCTGATGTTTATGAATTTAATGAAGATTCCGGTGAAGAAGTTCGTCCACGTTTAATTTTAACTATTAAAAGTCCAGCTGCCGCAGCTGCTGCTGCAGCAGCCGCAGCAGCGACAGCAACATCCACAACACCAATAAATATTCCACAAGCAATTGTTTCTACAACAATTATTCCATCAATTGTTACCCAACCACAAATAATAACAACAACAACTGCAATGACCACAATACCAGTGACTACGTCAATAACGACGACAAATGTTGTTGCGCCAACCCAAGCACAACATACACAGTTACCAATTAAAGTGTTAACACCTACATTAATATCTCAAAGTCAAGTGCAAAGTCCACAACAGGATCCATCAAAAGATGATTTTAGTGCACCAGCACCAAATACAAGAAAATCTCGAAGATTACAAGAACGAGATGGTTCACGTAATACCATTGATGATGTTATTGAAGATGTTGTCCGTAATGTGACTAATTCACCAAAAACTACTTTAGTGTTACCTGGTACCAGTCCAGTACCAGTACCAGTAGTACCAGCTGTAGTGGTGGCAGCTGTAACAACTTCTGCTGGACAAACACCACCAAGACGCTCAACACGTCAAACCAATTTAGCAAAACAATTGCCAATACCAGAAAAGCCCGGCGTAAATTTATCAGTAACAGATGTTCGTAAATCACCACGAGCTAATCGTAAAATAAAAGATCGTAAAACATCAGAAACATCAACTGATAGCAGTGATGAAAAGCAAAGAACAGATGACAAAATTATTGCTGAAATTTTGGAAGGTGTTAAAATACCAGAACAACAGAAAATTTCTATACCAGAATCACAAATTAAAGATTCTCAAGAACATCAAACAATTGTTCCATCAACAACAGTTGTTGTAGCAACTGCAGCAATAACAACTGCTCCAATAACAACAACTACTGCATCACCGACAGCAGCAATAGGCGCCACTCCTGCTATTCCCATTGTTCAACCAACAGAAATGATTGTTAAACCAAAAACAATTGGTTTTTCAGCAGATCTTCATCCAAAAATGGCAACACAAACAACCGCTGAACCAAGTGAACCATTAACATTAATTGATCCTGTTACTGGTGAATTAATGGTAATGCGTCAAAGTAAAGAAGGACAATATATTCCAGTACCTGGTGTTGCTTCAGCACCTAAAACAATGGTGACCCCAATTCATGCAATGCAATTACCAACTTCTGCTGCGCAACAACAGCCAGTACAGAAACATATTGTATCAACAGTTGCACAACCTCATCAACAAACTTCTCATCAAGTTGATGTTATAACGAAACCTCAAATACCAACAATTGTTACAACCAAGAATCAAACAATTGTGACAGGTCTAGTAACATCAACGCAAACGTCAACACCGGTATCAGTACCAGTGCCTACTATAACAGTACCAGTTACAACTGCAATACCTGCAACAACAACAAGTACACCTTCACAAGTTATTGTAGCCACAAAAACTGCTAATATTGTGCCAACACCACAAATACAACAAACACAACGTATAACAATACAACAAACACCAACACCACAACCAGTAACACAACCTCAACCGCAACCAATTGTTACAGTGCCTACAACGAAACCAATGACTTTAAAGTCACATGTGTTAAATTCACAAGCCTCCAGTAAATTACAAATGCAATCAACTCCAATACCGACAACAACAATAACTACTCCACAAAAGAGTGTTGTTAAAATGAGTGGTGTAGGTGTAATAGGTAGTAATGTTAGTGGTAGTAATATTGTTGTTAGTAGTGGTATTACACAACCACAGCAGCAACAACAACAACAACAACAACAAATGCAACCAATTATTGTGAATCCAACAAATATTGTTGTACCAAATCATCAACAACAACAACATTTAACACAACATCAGCTGACACAACAACAAATACAACAACAACAACGACAACATCAAGAACAACAACAACAGCATCAACAATTACATCCAAATATTGTGAAACAACAAATACCATCACATCCACATAATTTAATTGTTAATGTTCCATCCGTTGGTAGTTCTTCATTGTTGTCACCACGACCACAACAACCACATCAGCCACCATCTCAGTCTCCACAAATGCAACCACAATTACATAAAATACAAACTGTACCAATCATTAATAATAAACAACCAAATATAACGAGTGTTTATCAAGGAGGTAAAATAATACATCAACAACAACAACAGCCATTAATGGTTTCTGGTGTTAGTAATATTTCGGTTGCACAACAACAACAGCAATTACAACAGCAAACAATTCAATTAGCTGGACGTGTTTTACCTGAACAGATGGATATTAAATCTTCACCATCTGGTAGTCTCTCTGTTGTAACACAACATCAAATGTTAAGTAAAGTACAACAGCAACAACAAATGCCTGTTCATTTAATTGGATCACAACAACAGCCAACATCAGTACACTTACATAATCCAATTGGTAAGGTACCAATGCAACCATTACATTTACAACAACAACAACAATCAGTATTATCATCAGTTACACCACAAACATTACAAGGTGTTACACCACAACATATTATAAGTAGTCAAATACCTGTGCCAGCACATCAAACATCACTGTTACAACAACAACAATTACAACAGCCAACTGGTACATCAGTACTACAAGTAAAACCAGCACATCAATTAACAAGTGGTCCCCCATCTAATAAGACAATGCATGGAAGACATCAACCATCACAAATATTAACTGGTTCTGTTGCGAGTCCACCATTAAAATCACATTTAACAAATCAACATCAACCAATTATTGCAGGTAATTTATTTATTTATTTATTTATTTATGAATGATAATTTATAAATTAAATTATATTTCGATATATAGATCAACTTAAAATTGTTGTGAACTAATTTTAAGTTGATCTTTAATTCATTTGTTTTATGATCTTCTACATTCTAAAATATGTTTGATAAAGTCAAACAGTTCATACTTAACTTATGATTCGTTAATCTAATTTTATTCTTGTTTACTTCTAATTTACTTTATTTTATTTTATTTTCCAATTAGGCACAACAAGTTCAAGAGCGACAATACCACCGATTAGTCCACAGGAACAAAGTCGTGTACATGCATTACAAGGTGGATTACCAGTACCAGCATATGAGGCAAGTTTGGTAAGTAAAATACCAAAGAAAAAAAAATCATTATCGTTTTTTATTATTACTATTGCTTTTTCCTCTACCCGCTTCCTTTCTGTGTTTTTCTTTATTTTTTATTTTTCCAAATAAACCAGCAACAAAAAAAAAATAAACAAAAGAATTTACAAATTGAGCGAATTGAACTTTTAAAATTTGCAAATTTCAATCCTGTTTATTCTTTTGTTTTATTTTCTTCGTCTTGTTGGATTTTAGTTTCATTTTTTTTATTAAAATCAATAAAAAATTTGAAGCGGTTTTTTTTTTAATTTCTTTCCTTATTTTCTTCTTCCTGTGAAAGTTTTTTTTATTTTTTTGCTTAATTTTTTTTTACATCAACGGATTTGATGAATGAAAATTCAATTTTTTTTTTCTTCTTTTTTTCGCTTTTGTTTTTTGTTTTTGTTTTTCTTTTTCTTTTTATTTTTTTCTATTTTGTTATTTTTATTTTTTCTTATTAAAATTAATTTTGAAACTAAAAACAACAAATAAAAAAGTTTTCCTACAAAATAATTGATTAAATAAAATATTTGTCCCCTTGGACGCTAAACTAACAACAACAACAGCATGGAGACATTGGTGGTTTTGGTGTAACAAGATCACAAAGTCCTCCACCTGCTCATCAGCAGGTTTCGCCAATAACACCGGTAAACAATTTTTAACGAATATTGTTTTGTTTCTTTTTTTTTTAGAATTTTCTTCTTTTTCCTTTAAAAAAAATTTAATTTAATTTAATTTTTTGCAAAAATTTTACAAATTATTTTTCTAATTGAAAATTTTTTTTTTGTTTTCTTTAGGGTGATGTTAGTTTTCCAACTATACGTGGTGTTTCTAGGGAACAATTAATGATGTATCAATATATGAGAGTACAACAAGAAGCAATTGGACATGCTGCAAGAATTCCTTATATTCCAAGGTAATTATTTTTTATTCATTTTTTTTAAAAATTGTTTCATTAAACTTATTTGTATATATTATTTATTTAAAGGTCACCAATGTTACCCGGTTCAGCTGATCAAAAATCAGATTTATCTGAAATGGAAGAGACATTAGGTGCAAGTCCACCATTAGAATTAAGACGTCCAGCAAGTGGTCCACGTACAACTGTACCTCATAGTCTTCAAAGTCCACAAGATCGTGCTACAGGTACATATATTTTTTTTTCTTTTCTTTTATTTTATATTAAGTCACTTTTTACTAAATCAAAATGTTCAATCAATTCTAAAACAAATTCTAATTCTATTCATTCACTTTGATTAGTTTTTCTCTTGTTTCGAATATGGGATACGAACATTTAGATTATCAGAAATCGTAAATAAATATGAGATCAATATTTGATGTAATTCTATTCAAATATGAAAATAAAAAATCAGAATCAAAATGAAAATTAAAAAATAATAACTAATGAACAAAATAAATTCTTCCTTCTCCACTTCCTTTTTTTAATTTAATATTTTATTAAAACGTTTGGAGAGAATATGGAAAAACATTTTTTCATCATTTCCTAGAATTTTTGTTTAACAAGAATCCTTTGTAACTGGTTTTGGTCGTTATACTGTTTTTACCGTTTCACCCTAGTTAAATCAATATCCTTTATTTTAGTTGCAATAAAATTCAGGAAAATTAATAGAATTAATTCAATAATTAATTTATTTTTCATCAGAAAACTTTTTTCTCATATTTTTATGTTGTTTTTCTTCCTTTAGAGTTGAGGTAAAAAAAAATATCCTCATTTGTTGTTTCTTTATTCTATTCAATAAAATAAAAAATCCTAAATAAAATATTCTTTACAAAAACATATTAATAGAAAATGAGGGGAAAATAGGGGAGCAAAAATATCTTGAATATAAATTTAATGAATTTTAAAATTAATAATATTTACTGCGCTTGGCTTGTTCCAGCTATAACCCAATTAATCAATTAATTGAACTAATTTTAAATTGTATCATTTTTATTCAACATTGATCAAACATTGATCAACATTTATTTGTTTTGTGCAGTTTCTCCTACATTGTGAATATAATGAACAATTTTCAGTTGGTATATTAAAAACTGATTTAAACAAATTAAGGAAAAAAATAAACTACAAAGAAAAATTGTTAAAAGTTTGATAAATTAGTTTTTCTGTTTTTTGTTTGTTTTCATTAACAAAAAAAAATTAATTAAATTTTTTAGTTTCTGTACCAAAATTATTTCTAATATCTTTTTTTTTTGTTTCATTTATGACAGATTCACCTCAGGTAGCACAAGTTTATGTACATGGTACAAGAATACCAAATCCTCATTATCCAGAAACATGTGCACGTTATTATGAAACAGTACCATCACGTTCAATGTTACCGGAACCACCACCGGCACATCATCATCGTCCACCACCACAACAGGTACAACAACAATGTGTTGTACCATCATCAATACCAACTAGTTATACACAACAATCACAACCTCAAACTCAATCTCCAATATCTCAACAACAATTACAACAACCACAACAACAACAACAATTGCAACAACCACAACCAATACCATCACCATCAACACCAACAAATTTAGCACAAATGCATCATGTTAGTGTTATTGAACGTGAAAGAGAACAAAGAGAAAGAGAACAACGTGAACGTACATTGGGTAGAGACAGAGATAGACAATCAATACCTGGTAATTTATTTTATATTTTAATAAAAAATTATTAAACAACAAATTACATAAAATAAGTTTGCATTAGAATAACAATAACATATTTCTGACGCAAAAGAAGGAATTAATTTTAAAAAAAACGAATATACTTTTTCCCGTTTTTTTTTTACCCCTTGGCATTTTGACCTTTTATTTTTGTTTATGCTTTTTTAACACTATTTGTTGTTCCTTTGGTCTTTTGTGTTCTTTGGAAAAAGAAAAAAGAAATGTCGAATTTCTCAGAATTATGTAATTTGTATTTGTTTTTATTTGTATTTTATGATTTTAAAACAACTCGAATGTTTACATAAATATGACATATAATTCTATGCGTCATTCATAAATGAGAAGAAGTTTTTTTTTTAAATTTTTCTTGCTCAATTTTTTCTATCTCCTTTATTAATTTAGTAGTGTTTTGGATAATCAGTTGAATGGTACAGTTTATCTTGCCATTCTCTTTATCTAATTATTTTTTTTAAATAAATATTTAGTGAAGAGAAATTAATAAAAAATGTGTTCTTCGTATTTTTTTTAGGACATGCAAATATGCCAACACACGGAAGTTTAGTACCAGCAATGCCAGCACCAACTGGACGTAATTTACAAGTAACAACACCACCACATGCAAGTCAAGTACCACCACAAGCTGATTCGTTATTAATGTTATTAACACGTTATCCTGTTATGTGGCAAGGATTATTAGCATTAAAAAATGATCAAGCTGCTGTACAAATGCATTTTGTATTTGGTAATCCACAAGTTGCAACAGATTCATTACCATGTAATAGTGATGGTTCAACACCACCACTTAGAATTGCACAACGTATGAGACTTGAACAATCACAACTTGATGGTGTTTCTAAAAAGATGCAGGTTAGTTAGTTTTTAAGAGAAATTCTTTTTTAATTATTTTAAAGATTTTTTAAGTTTATCTGATGAAGATTTGTCGGTCGCTTTAATTACTGATTTTTTGCGTTTTTTAAAAGATTATTTTAAATTTTGACAGTTCGACCTATCACAGAAAATAAAAATGGTTGACTTTTATTGAGACCCGAACCGTTTATAAATACAAAATGGCTGAAATTATTAAATATTTTAATTTTCATCAAAATGGCCTTTATCTCGTTTTTTGTTGTTTATATAAAAATTTATTAATAGAATTTTAAAGAAAATTATTTATTTATTGAAAAAAAAACAAATTTTCTCTTCTATTTTTTTTATTTTTCTCTTTATTTTATTTTTAGACTGATAATGAACATTGCATGTTACTGGCATTACCATGTGGCAGAGATCATATGGACGTATTACAACAATCAAAAAATTTACAAAGTGGTTTTATAACATATTTACAACAAAAACAAGCAGCCGGTATTGTAAATATAGCAGCACCTGGTAGCCAACAAGCTGCATATGTTGTACATATATTTCCATCATGTGAATTTGCTAATGAAAATTTAGCACGTATTGCACCAGATTTATTACATCGTGTTGCTGAAATTGCTCATCTATTGATTATTATAGCAACTGTTTAGTGGAAAAATCTATTTAATAAAAGATTATTAATTATTTATGACATTTAAATTAACTACTCCGATTTGTGACAAAAAAATATTGATTTTTGTTTTGTGTTTGAAGTGGTTTTATCAACTTTTATTGTATTTTTTTTTTCTAGAGAAAAGGCAACAGTGCAAATTTGTTACATTCCTTTTAAATATACAATAAAGTGATAAACTAAACACAAAATAAATATAATATACATAAACAAGACGTTGATAAATAAGAGGAAGAAGAAGAAAAAGAAGAAGAATAAAAAGAAGATAATAATATATGTTTGAGATGAAATATGAAGAAGAAGAAGAAGAATTATAAATAATATAAAGTTTTGTTTTTAACAAATTAAGAATTGAAACAAAAAATTAAAAGAAATGGAACATTCACAATGATCTCATTTAAAAAGTACACAAAAAAAAGATTAATAAATTAAAGATGAAAAATTAAATTAAAAAAAAAGAAGATGAAGAAGAAAGAAGAACAAAAATATTACCCTATTTCATAAAAGTTTCCCAATTCTATTTTTTTATTTTTATTTCTTTTATAACCAAATGTAATGAGAAATCGAAAAATGTCATAACAATAATTTGTCTTATTTCTTTTTCTCGATTAACCGTGTTACGTGTGAAAAGAAATTTGTAAAACACGGTTGTTGAGAGAGAAAAATAGAGAGAAGAAAGAGACGGCCATCTTATTTTTGTTATAACATTTTTTTTTCTTTTCACTCGAAATTATGTAAATTCTTGTTCGAAAATCGAAAATTTAAAAGAAATTTTTTCATTCGAAGAAGAATAGGGGAAAAAATCCATTGAAATGGCGGAAATTTTATGATTATTTAAAAAAGAAAAAAAAAACAGTAAACCTAATTTTAAGTTAATTAAATTAAATTGAAGAAGAAGAAGAACAATATAAAAGAAGAAGAAGATAAAAAAATGTAAATATTCATCGAAATAGAAAAGAAAACAAAAGTAAATTTAAAGTATAAGATTTAAGAGAAGAATAAAGAGAATGAGATAAAAAATTTGCTTTTGAAGAAGAATAAGAAGAAGAAGAATAAAAGTAAAAGTAAACAATTAAATAATTTGTAGAATTTAAAAATAATGTGAAAATGAGAGAAAAACTGTATTTTTTTTGTTGTTAATTTTTAAAAGATTTTTCTTTCTTTTCTCTTTATTTTTTTTTTTTAGGTTCTCTCTCTCTCTCTCTTTATTTTGGTACTTTTTCATTGGTTTTTTTTCTTGTTTTTGTTTTGTTATTGAATTTATTTTGTATAAAATGAGTTTTTATAAGAGAGAGAGAGGGGAAAAATGATAAAAGATAAAAAATAATTTCGTTTTTCTCTTTTGTTGTTGTTGTTTTTTTTTTCAATTAAATAATTATTCATTTATTAATAATTAAAAGAAGAAAGAAAAAAAATGCAAAACGTTAAAAGAGAAAAAAAAATAAATGTAGTTTAAAGAATTTAACAAAAAAAAAAAATTAAATTAAATTAAATATTTAAAAAAGTTTAACAAAGAAAAAAAAAAGAAAAGAAAAATTAAAGAGAGGATAAAAAGAAACCGTAAAGAAAACAAAAACAAAAAAAAATATAATTAAAAAATTTAAAAATTTAAAAATTAAAAATTTAAACATAAAATAAGTAGTTATTAAAGAATAAAGAATAAAGATGAAGAAGAAGAAGAAAAAAAACAATTAATTAAAAAAAAAAAACAAGTAAAGTATAAAAAATATTAATTAAAATTAAAATTAAAGTTTAAAAATAAAAATAAAAAAAAAGTAAATAAGTAAAAAACAAAAAAACAAAAAAAAAACATAAAAAAAAATGAAACCTGTAAAATATTTTGTAAATAAAGAAAATTTAATGAAAAACAAAAAAAAAAAAAAATTTAAAGAAGGAAAATGAAGAAAAACTGATCCAAAAAATCACATAAAATTTGTAAATATACTGACGATACATAAGTGACGATGATGATGATGATGATGACGTCATCATCGTCATAATATGTTAATGTTAGTTCTTCTTTTTTCTGTTTTGCTTTTTTGGGGACAAAAGTAATCCTCTTTTATTCGATCTGAATCACAAAAAAAAAAACAAAAAGATTGAAAGATTTCGAAATGGGAGAAATTTCCTTTCATATAAAAATTTTCTTTTTTCTTCTCTCCCTTTAGATCCAATAATTTGTTAAAAAGAAAATCTCTTGACTTTTATTCAACTTTAAAAAAAACCCCCCCACCCACATAAATCAGAACACACAAAATTGGGAATATTTCGTTTTTTTTTCCCTTTTTTCGTTGGCAGAGGAGCTGAAGAGTTAAAATAAAAAGTTTTTTTTAATAAAAAGGTGAGAGAGCTTTTTGTTGTTGGATTTTAAACAAAAATTTAAAAAGGAATAAGAAGAAAGAAGGAAGGTTCACCTTGCTCTCCCGTATCGTATGAAAATGAGGTGAATTTTCTCTTTTTTAAACAAAAAGATGAAGAAGAAAAAAGTGTTCGGTTTTTTTTTTAAATTAATTTTTATTGAAAAAAAAGTTTCCTTTTTCATAAAGAAAAAAAATGAACAATTAAGAAGTGGGGGAAAAAGAGAAAAGGGAAGAGGAAAGAAGAAAATAAAGGTGAAGTATTAAAAAAAAAAAATAATAAAATTGAATAAAATAAAAAAATTTAAAATTAAACAAAACAAAAAAAAAGTAAAAAGAAGAGGGAAGAATAAAGAAGAAGAAAAAAAAACCTGTAATTATAAACAAAACAAAAAAAAAAAAAGCAAAACAAAATTATTAATAAAAAAATAAAATATTTATTAATTGAATTAATAAAAAAAAAAAAAAAACAAAAAAAAAACGAAAAAAAAAATGAAAAAAAAGAAAAAAACAAAAAAAAAATTAAAGAAATTGTTTCTAAACGTTACTTGTACAAAAAAAAAAACACAACACACTCACTCACACACACACAACACACATGAAAAAAAAAGTTAATATTAAAAAAAAACAAAACTTTTAAATATAAAAATTTAAAGAAAAACAAAAAAAAAAAGGAGAAAATTCACAATAATTTTATGAAAAACATAAATTATAAAAACAGAAAAGAAAATGTTAGAGAGAGAAGAAAAACAATAGAAGTGCGCGCATTTGATTAATTAAAAATTTATTTATTTATTTGATTCAACAAAAAAAAAAAAAAAAGAATAAATAAAAGAAATAAATTTAAATGAAAAAAACAAAAAAAAAAAAAAAAATAAGGGAAAATTTTTCAAAATAAAAATAAAAACAAAAAAAATGAAAACAAAATGAAAACAAAATAAGAATAAAAAAAAATTAAATTATAAATAATTAGATAGCAAATTAATGGAATCTATTATATTAAAAGATAAACAAAAAAAAAAGATAAACAAAAAAAAAATTATTATAATTATTATTATTAATTATTAAAAGAAAGACAGAAAGAAAGAAGAAGAAGATGAGGTAATAAGGAGGGAAAAGAAAAGGGGTGACAGAGAAAAATATAATAATTAATTAATTAATTAATAAAAAAACAAAAAAAAACTAAAGATAAAAATAAAAATGAAACGAATGTTTTCTAAATTTTTCTTTTTTCAATTTTTTTTTTTTTTTTAATTTTCTTTTTTCTCTCTTCCAGATAATTTTGACAAAAACATAACCAAAAAAAAAAAAAAAAAGAAACCGTCAATTTATAATTTTTCATTCATTCATTTATTTTTGATTTTTTTTTCTGATCATTTAGAAGAACGAGAAAGCGGGAGAGAGAGAGAGAGAGAGAGGAGTTGTGTTTTTTTTTTTAATTTTAAGTTAGACTTGACGGGAACGTTTAAAAATTTTCATTTATTTTTCTATTTAATTTTCTTTTTTACAAAAAAAAATATTTACTGTCCAAAATTTTTTTTCGTTTATTTGTATTGTTTTTTTTTTTTGTTTAATTTAAAAGAAATACTTTTGTTTAGTTTTGTTTTGTTTTGTGAGAAAAGAAGATGGCCGTTAAAAATTGTAAAATTAACCATTCAGAAATATGATGATATTTTTGATTGTTTCAAATTAAGGGATATTTGTGAACTGTTTTGGAAATCTGGTCAAAATGGAAAAAGTCCAGTTCTAGGAACAAAATTCCGTTTTATTTTGAAGCCAAACGTTTTTTATACATTTGCTGTCAAACATTAAAACAGATACAACAACAAAATTTGTTTGTTACCTTTTATGTCTGTTTGCTGAAATAATAAATGTTTTCTTTGAAGAAATAACAAAGAACAAGAAAAGATGAAAGTTATTCTCCTTAATTTAACCAATTATATGTATTTAATTTAATTAAGTGAAAACAATTTCGATATCGAAAGAAAAAAAATGGCAACTCCACAAAAACGAAGAAATTTTCTCTCTCCCTTACTACATTTTATTGGTTTTTCTCACAAAACAAAAATTTCTGTGTTTTATTTTATTATCGTTTTTTATCCGGCGGTTTTCGTTTTTTCTGTAAAAATACAAAAAAAAAGTAAAAAAAAAAATAAAAATTAAATAAAATTAAAAATTTAAAGAAAACTTTTTAAAGAAAAAGAAAGAAGAATAAATATAATATGGACAGTAGATTTTAATATTAGATCATATTGTAATTATATATTGCATTATTAAAAATAAAAAGAAAAATAAGAAAAACAAAAATTGAAAGAAAGAAAAAATTATAAAAAAAAGTTTAAAAAAATAAATAAAATAATGAAAGAAAAAAAAAACAAGTAATTAATAATTAATTAATTTATATAAACAAAGAAAAATAAACATAAAAAAAGCAAAAAAAGCAAAAAAAAAAAAGTAAAAGGAAAAAATGAATAAAATTATATAATAAATAAAATAAAGAATAAAATAATAATAATAATATTAATAATATTAATAATAATAATAATAATAATAATAATAATAAAATAATATTATTAACTGATTGTGATCAACATAATATTGTATATTTTGTACATAATATTGCAAATATATATAAATATAAATATTATCTTATTTCTGATTATAAAATATCTCCTTTTGTGACTTTTTTGTAGAATATTATTTATTCTCTGGTATCCGTTCCGGAAAGAAAATAATATGTTTAGCTTGAGCAGAAACTAACTATTCCCATATTCTCAAGTTTATTTTCGAATGATTTCTATTTCTCAACTTTCATCAAACAAAAATTTTTTTAAAGAATTTATTTGAATTGGATCAATCTATATCTGTTTTCGAAAATTTATCAAAAAAAATTCTCCTCACTTTTCTAGACTACCACTTTATTAAGATTAAACATATATTTTTAGCTTTATATTTAATCTCAGTTAATTCAAAAAAAACCGCGTGTTCTGTAATCACCATTTTCAACATAACCAAGTTTTTCACCAAAATTTTAAAGCACAACTAACTTCATTAAATTTGAATTTTTCAACCAATCATTGTATTCGCTCTCTATTTCTCTTTGATTTTTTCTAGAATGAATAAAAATTGTACGAATTCTCTCTAAAATTTTTTATAAAATTTCTTCTTGTCCTGAATTTTGGTCAGTTCAGACAAAAAGCGTGTTAAATATTCAGTTTTTAATTCAAAGGAAATATAGTTTTATCTCCAATCTTTTATACTTTGTATTAATAATTAATATTTAATAACATATTTGTGCACGTTAATTGAAAGTTTTTACAATTTTGTTTTAATTTGGGAGTTCTGTTTTTATAGTGTAATTTGTTTTATATTTTCAAAAAAAAAAAAAAAAATATAAAGATAAAAAAAAAATTGTGCGTGAAAATACAAAATAATATTTATTTTCTATGGAAACAGATGAATATATCGACTTAGAAACCTTGATTGAAGATAATCAAGGTGACGAAATAATGGTGGAAGACGTATTGCTTAATAATGTAACGTAAGTGAAATTTAATTTAATTTTTCACGAACAAATAAAATAGACAGAAAAATGTTAAAAAAAAAATATTTTTCGTCCAACAAAAAGAAATCGGCCATCTTGTTTTTTTTTTGGAACTGTCAAAAAAAAAAATTGGAACAAAAAAGTTATTTTAATAAAGAAAAAAATGCCACACAAAAGTTTTCAAACACAAAATTAACTTTTAATTAAGTTCCAATAAAAGTAATACAAAAGCAAAAAAAAAAAAATAAAGAAATGGAAAATGAGGAAATTAATTTTTGTGTCAACAAAGACGAAAAATTCTTTTGACCTTTAACAAAAATAAATCTTAATCCGAAATTACAGAAATACAGTAGAAGAGAAATATAAAGGCTGATAGATGTTGATTGTTTGAAGGCGTATAATTTATTATTTCAACTTATTTCATTGACAGTTTAAAATTTTTAACATTAAAATAAAATTACAAAATAATGTTAAAAGGAATAAAAAAAAAACAAATAACAATAAAAAAACTGGTTAACCTTCTTACGGTTAAAATTCTCTATTTCCACCTTCTTCTTTTCTATCCCAAAAGAATAAAGAAAAAAACAAAAACGTTTCATCCGTGGGAAGAAGTTCTTTCTTTTATTTGATTTTTTTTTTTTTTGTCAATTTTCTTCTTTTTATTTATTACTTCTTCCAAAATGATCTGAATATTAATCTGTTCTGTGACTCATCAGTCCAGTCCACTCAACTATCCTCTTTATCCAATATGTATGTACGATGTGTTCTTTATGGATAATTACATACTTTTTATTTTCAGGTAAACAACCTTTTCTGTTCTTTGTTGTTGTTGGCTGAAATAATTAATAAAAATATTTTTGAAATTATTTTGTTACTAATAATGGAATAAAATATGGCAGCCATTTTTATCTATTTTCTTCTTATTATTCTTCTTCTTGTTTCTCTTTTGAATTAATTTTAAACGGAATTACCCAAATTTAAAGATGATTTAATTTTTTCGTTAGTGAAAATTTTCACGTTTCATCTTTTTCGTTTTGAATTGAATTTTGATAGGAAAAATTGAAGTTTTTTTTTCTTTCATTTTTATTTTTTATAAAAATAAATTTGAATTTGTTTATTCAAAATTTTTCTTCTTTTATTTTTTTTTCTCACACTTTTTTTTTGTTGTTGCTATTTTGACGTTTCTTAATTCGAATTCGGGGTGGGAGACCATTTTTTTTCTACTATTATTTGCTAACAATTTTTTTTTTCTTTTTATTAAAAATCGAATAAACATGAAAAATTAAAAAAAACATAGTATTCAAGTCTTGTGAATTTTTCTATTTTTGAAAATTTGTTAAAACGAAATAGAAAAAGATCTAATTGGATTTTTATCTCTAATATTTTTCTAATAAAAAAGGAAGAGTAAGAGAGAGAAAAGAAACAGAGAAATAGGTGAATTGACGTAATAAGAAAATTGGCTCAAAAAAATTTTCATTCTTCGTCGCTTTGATGAAATGCGAAAACAGAAAGTGGAAAAGGAGAGTGAAGAGAAGTAGAACAGAAGAAGATAATAAAATATAGGAAACACCTAAAATATTCTAAAAATAAGAAATTTAATTTACGTCTGTCTTCATAGATTTGCGTGTTCATTATAATTGTATTCTCTCTTTCTCCAAAAAAAAAAAAACCCAACACACAGGAACAAAAAAAAAATCTTTAAAATAAATTAATTAATTTTTGTGTTCGTCTCATTTCTGTGTGCTATGAAAAATTTACAAAATTACAAAATATAAAATGATAAATATTTTCTTTCTTTCTCCTTCTTTCTGTCTATAATGCTCTCTTCACGTGTGCTATAAGAGATCGAAGGGTAATTGATAGAGAAAACTTCTCAAAAAATATAAATCTTAATTTTTGAACTTTTGTTTTCTTGTTAGAAAAAATATTTTAATACTTTTTTTTTGTTTGTTTCTTTTTTCATTTTTAGGATTGCCGAGGAGAAAAAAACAGCGGGCAATGATCAATATAAACGTATGAATTATAAAAATGCATTAAAATTGTATACAGATGCAATAAATTTATGTCCAAGTACGGCTGCATATTATGGTAATCGTGCAGCATGTTATATGATGATGGGTGATTGTAATTCAGCATTAAAAGATTCAAAAATTTCAATACAATTAGATGATAAATTTGAAAAAGGTTATGTACGTATGACAAAATGTTATATACTACTTGGCGATATTGTAAGAGCTGAACAAACAATAAATAAATTATTACAATTTGATATAAAAAATTCATCAATAAAGACTGAATTACAAACATGTAATATGTTAAGAGAATACGAAGAAAAAGCAAAAATATCATATGATAAAAATGATTATCGTACGGTTGTTTATCATATGGATATGGCTATTAAAATATCAAGAAATTGTCAAAAATATAAACTATTAAGAGCTGAATGTTTAGCATTACTTGGACGTGTTGAGGTAAACTATTTTATTATAATTTAATTATAATTTACTTTTCTATATAATTGTTTTCTTCAATTTGATTTTTAATTTTAATTGCCAAATGACGAACTGATATGAATTCACTGAAATTAATTTCAAATAAATAATCTTGGTAGACATCAATGAAAGTTCATTCAGTAATTTCTTTTATTCATTCATTGTTTGGTTTTGAATCGAACAATCATCTAATGATTTCATTGAATTCATTTTGATTTCACAGTTTTGACTTTTATATTTTGGCAATAAAAGAATAAAAATTGAATTGAATGAAAAAAGGCTAAAGAACTCGTATCAATTTTTTCTCTATTTTCCGTTGTTTGATCATTGTTGTAATTATTGTGTAATCCCACACAAATACACATGTTTTTAGTTTGTTGTATTTTTTTTAAGGTAAAAGTAAAATGAGTCAATATTTACAACTAGGTTTACTTCATTTCATTGGTATTTATTTTATTCTTATTTCGAAGAAAACTTTGTAATTTAATTGTGAAACCCATGGTTTAAGACCAATTTGCAAATAGAAAGAATTTATTACGTAATGATTTTGCTAAGAATGTGGGCTTCGTATATGAGTTCGTTGCACTGTAATCGTAACATATTTGACAAATTTGTTGATTTCATTACATAAATATTTTAAAGAAGGCCAACGTAAACACGTTTTTTTTTCTTTACATCATAAAATTAAAAATATTGGAATCAGAACTAAAATCAGTCAAAAATGAATTATGAATCTAGGTTGATGCAGATTTCAATGAAACTCTGTTAATTTTTTAAATTTTTGAAGTTTCTTTTTTTTTTTGTAGAGTTTTGTTGAGTTTAGAAAACAAGGTGCATTATTATGTAAAATTTAATGAAGTGCTAAACCATGAAATCGTATATCGAATAAGAATTTATATATTATTGTGTTGTCCTCTCTTTATATTTCTTAATTTAATTCAATTTTAATTAGTTTGTTTTCGAAATTTTTTCATTTTTCAATTGATTGGATTTTGCTGTTTAAATCTTTAAAATAAGAAAATCATGAGAAAACATAAAATAATTTTGTGCTAATTGATTTAATCGTCTCGTCTCTTTATAGAAAAAATGATCAAACTGGACTTTATGATTCAATTTTTAATTAAAAGAGAAAACTTGTTAATTGTTCGTTTTATTCTTTTTTTGTTCTTCTAAAATAAGTTTGTGTTTTTTTTTCTTCATAAAAACTTCTTCTTTTTCATTCCAGTCTTTTTTTTTGTAATTTCATTTTTTCTTTCATGTAATATATTTTGTGTCTGTGGTTGTGTTCGATTGTTTGTTTATTTCTTTTTATATATTTTGATAACAGCAATGAAAAAAATGTTAGATCTAAATTTTAAGTTTTTGTAAACTTATAACAAGGCCAGTCAATTTATTAATAACAGGGCTTTTTTTAATACAAAATTTATTTTAATTATGTTGTTGAAATTCGTCTCTTTTTTTCTGCCGTTGTTGCTCACTGTTTTTTTGGTTTCGTTCCATTAACATGAAGTCAATTTTATTCATTTGTTTGTTTGGTTTTTTTAAAGAATCAATAAAAGGAAATGAAGATAAAATCTGTGACGTCACAAAAGTATGAATAATTTGAATATTATAAAGTTGATAAAAAAAACAAAACAGAAAAAATGTCAATGTCGCACATTTTCTTTAATAGTTTTGCTTAATTTCTTGCGGAAGTATTTTCAAAGCCACTTTCTAGTTTTCGCTTCCCTTGTTTTTCCTGTAAATTTTTTACCCCTTTCTTCAAATGACTTTTGCATAAATATTTACATTATTTCATCATTATATTTGGTAGGTTATTTTCCTTTTTCTTAATGCGCAAAAAAATTAAAATTATATCACTTTATCTGAGGCACAAACCAATTTTTTATGACAGTTACGATATTTTGTTGTTGTAGCAGAAATTCAATAGAAGAATAGAACAATTTTTGATTTTGATGATATTATATATCTTGTTTTATTTTTTATTTTTTAAACAATTTCAACTAATTAAATTTTATAAATTTTCTTTTCTTTTAGGAAGCATGTGACATTGCTGTTACTGTTATGAAAACTGATTCAAGTAGTGTTGATGCAATATATATACGTGGTTTATGTTTATATTTTAATGATAACTTGGAAAAAGGTTTAACACATTTTGAACGTGTACTTGTATTAGATCCAGATTTTAAAAAAGCAAAAACAATGCGTACTAAAGCAAAAATGTTAAAAGAAAAAAAGGAAAAGGGTAATGAATTATTTAAAACATTACAATTTAAAGATGCACATTTAGTTTATACAGAAGCATTAGCTGTTGACGAATTAAATAAAGATATAAACAGTAAATTATATTATAATCGTGCATTGGTTAATGCAAAATTGGGTTACATACGTGATGCAATATCTGATTGTAGTTCAGCATTATTAAATAATCCTAAATATATGAAAGCATTATTGCGACGTGCCAAATGTTATTATGATATGGAAAATTTTGAAGAATGTGTTAAAGATTATGAGACAGCTTGTAATATTGAAAAAACACCAGAAATAAAAAATTTACTAAAGGATGCAAAATTAGCATTAAAAAAATCAAAAAGAAAAGATTATTATAAAATATTGGGCATTGGTAAAAGTGCTAATAGTGAAGAAATAAAAAAAGCATATAGAAAACGTGCATTGGTTCATCATCCTGATCGTCATGCTAATTCAACAAATGATGAAAAGAAAGAACAAGAAAAGAAGTTTAAAGAAGTTGGTGAAGCATACAATGTCTTATCTGATCCACAAAAAAAGGCTAGATATGATAGTGGACAAGATATTGATGATGATCAAAATGGTTTGTAATCTTTCCAAATTTTAAATGGCGATTCTATTAATTTTTTATTTTAGGTTTTGATCCAAATCAAATGTTTTATCAATTTTTTAATTTCCCGAGCAACACTAATGACTTTTCTTATCAATTTGGTTAAGAATGAACATCAACAAAATAAACAACAAAAAAAAAATTTAAAAAAAATAAAAATCAATTTATTTAATTTATATTTCTTTCCTTTTTTTAATTTTAAATGTAGGCATACGACGACGTACACAAGAGTTTGTGGCGTTATGCCTCATTTCTATTTCATACTTTTTAATTTTATTTCGAACAATTTTATGTTCGTTTTCTTTACAATTTCATTCAATGTTTTTTTTTCTTTTATTTAAAACTGGTTTTTATTAAATATCATTTTTTTGTTTATTAATTAAAAGTTAATAATTAAGATATTCTAATCTATTTAATTATTTAATTAATGTTCATTAGTTGAAAAAAGAGAAAAATATAAAAAAGATTTTTTTTTCTTACTGAAAAAAAAATTAATTAATTAAAAATTAAACAAATTATGAAAAGAAAAAAAAAATTGGCTAAATGTTAAAATTTAGCGCATTCCATTCTGTTTTTACTGGACAAATTAAAAAAGAAATATATGTGTGTAAGATGGAAAGGATGTAAAAAGAGACACAACATTTTCCTTCAAAGAATGAAAAGTTTTTATTCTTTTCTTTTAAGTTTAAAAATTTATCATTTTTTTTGTAGCCAAAAAAGAGAATTGTCTGAATTGACCATATTTTTAAATTAGGTTTTTTTTTTGTTTTGTATAAAAAATGGAATGAACTTAATTGAATTTAAAACAACATTAAAAAAATTAAATGAAACTTTCTCTATTAAATGTTGTGTGCTTCTGAACATTCTGAAATCTTAAGATTTAAAAAAAAAAAAATAAAAACAAAATAAATAATAAATAAAGAAGATCATAACGTAAAATGTGATATTCGTCATGAAATTAAAAAAAAAAGTAAAAATATTGTTTCATTTTCATTTTATTTTCTGTAGAAAAGTTTGTGTTGTATGAACAGCTCTAACTTGTAGTCTGATTTTCTTTCGAAGACAAAGTTCTTTTTTGTGTTTTTAGTTTTCTTGATTTAGATTTTTAATTAAGTTAAAAATTATTGGTAAGTTTTATTGAATGTTGAATTTTTTTTATTAATTTTGGAAGATTTAAAATTTATTAATTATTTTAACAGTTGATGATATTTGAAACATGAGACATTATTAAATAGAATTCTTTACTGTACGCCATTTATCATTGATTTTCTTCAGATTGTTCTGATTGACTTGTGTGAGATTTTGTTGAAGATTTATCACTTTTTCCGCTAATTGTGCTCGTCGAAGGACTTACTTTGTTTCTTTGAAACTGAGATTGATTTTTTACTTTTAATTTAGAGAGGGGCTTCGCTTTTTGTGTATTCTCAACTTGATTTTTTAGATTATTTGGTCCTTTATGATCAGTTTTTGATGGAATATTTTGAAATCTTTAAATATAGAAATGGAAATTAAAGATTAAAACTTTTGTGTAAGTTAATTGAATAAATAATTAACTTTTTCATTTTAAAAACAGGTTTTGGTTCTTCTTTTGGCTCTTTAGTTTTAAACGTTGGCCTTTCAAATTTTTTAATTTTTTCAATTTTATGTCTACGTCTCATAAAATCTTGATGCTCATTTTTCCATATACGAGAATATTCCCAACCAATTAAATAATTAATATTAGGACGACCTTCCTAAATGAACATTTTTTGTAAATTAAATAGAGTAAAAATAAAGAAAACTTACCGTTTCATAAGATGGAATAAACGGTTTTTCATGTTCATAAACATGTGAAATTATATGATTCCTTGGCATAATTTTATATGCTTTACTCCATTCATATAATAATTTCGATGGCTTAGCAAAAGGCATTTTAAAATATAAAATATATGTTCTCCAATAAAACTAAAAAGCTTTATTAAAGAAAATAAAATTTAATAAAACAAAAGTATAAATTTGTTTGTAGCAAACTTTTTAAAGCGTTTTGTATGAAAGTTTTTGTAGCGTTTCAATTAAGCGCAAAATTAAAAAAAACTGGACAAATTTGAAAACTAATCCAAATTGTGTAAAACTAATTAAAGTCTGGCAACACTACATAAAATTTGTTTGACAGAAATCAATAATAAAAATGGCAACAAACACTTGAATTTGTTTTAAAAAAATTACAATTTTGTTGTATAAAATAATGTTCATTGATAATAAATAATAAAAGAAAAAACAGTTCTCTATTAGTGATAATCTAATTGTTAATTAACAAATAAACTATTAATTATGTAAGTATTTGGATAATATTGAAATGTTAAAACAACAAAACAATAATTGAAATTTACTGATGAGAAAAAAAAAACACATAATTAAAAAATAGTTTTCATCTGTGTGGTTACTTTTTTAATTCCTAAAATTGTTATAATATGAATCTCTCTATAGTTTTTTGTATAGTAAAATTATATTCGTTTTTTTTTTATTGCATGTGGGCGTTTTTTCTGTCAAAAACATACGTATGTTTTGTTTAGTTTTTCACTTAACATGAAAATAGTAATTTCTGTTTTAAGTAGTGTAATTAATATTTACTATAACAGAACTAGCAAGTCTACGGCATTTAAATAATTTCAGTGATTTTGTTTTCATTAACTTTAAATTGTAATTAAAAAAAAAACGACACACACACACACATCCACAAAATATGGTCAAGGTTTCTTCATTTTTTTTTTTTAGTGTTAGAGGAAAGATTTTTTTCTCTGCTTCTTCTTCTTCCTCTTCTTAAATTTACAATAAAAAAAAAATAGAAATTCTCTAGATTTTTTTCTTCCCATATGGAGACTTTTTTTTTTGTTTGTTCCAAAAAGTTTATTTTTTATTTTTTTAGTGATTTGTTGATTCTCTTATTAAATTTCAAGTGAATTATTTACCAAAGTTAATTAATTAATTATTTAATAAAAATTCTATAATGTTACAATACGGTTGATTATTTTTTTTTCTGTTTCTGTTTTTAAATATTTTAAACATTATTTGTTGTTGTGATTGGTGTTTTATTGGATATTCTTGTTATTAATAATTATTTTATGTTAAATTTTGTATTAATCTCTGACAATGTTAGATCATACAGCAGTTAATATCTACAATTTACCTAAAATAATTTTTTTATCTAAATTCTACGTTTCTCTCATCCTTCACGTTTTTATCAATTTTTCCATCTGGAGGAAATTTTATTGAATTTAGTTATTTTTAATTGTTTAATTGATTGCAGATTTTTGTTATTTTGTTGTTGTTGTTGTTATTGAAATTTGTTTAATTAATTTTGTGACAGAAAAATGTTTTTTTTTACGGTTTTTTTATAAATCAAATTTTTAATTAAATTTTTTTCAGTTGATTTAATTACCAAAAACAAAAACTGATGTAATTAAAAATAAAAATGTAAATAAATAAATCAGCAACAACAACAACAACAACAACAATCAAAGATATTGCTTAATTTCCTTTTTTGATAAGACAAACTACCAAGTAATAAACTTTTCGATTATTTTTTATTTTATTTTATTTTTTCAAAGTTTTGACACACAATTCCAGTAAGTTTCTTGATTGTGTATAGCGATTTAAAAAAACAAAAACCAAACAAAAATAACAACACAGATAAAAAAGGTCTTCCATATGTGTATGTGTGTGTGTGTGTCTGCGTGTATCTGTGTGTGTGTGTGTGCATGTCGTACGTGTCATCCCAGTATGTTGAATTTCCCAAATATGTGTCTTCGCCTCTTGTATTGTACTTTTCTTTAATTAAAAAATTTTTATACAAAAAAAAAAAGCAAAAAGAAAAAAAAAATCGGTAAATTTTTAGAAAAACAACAACAACAACATGAAAAAGAAAGAAAAAATAAAAAAAACGAAATACACAAACAAATTTTTAAAAGAAAACAAAAATGTCTTATCTATATTTTGTAAGAAATTTGTATGAAATTTGTAAGAGGCAACAGAAGTGAATACAAAGACCGCCACGTAATATCGAATTGTACATACTTGTTGTTGTTGGTTTATTATTGCAAACACAAATAACAACAAAAAACAATGTTCTCCTATAATTATGATTGTTCTTTTGTTCCGATTAATTTTTATTGGTTGGCTATTTTTTTCTGTTGTGTTTTTTTTTTTAATTAAATAAGGCAACTAAAACTACAACAACAACCGGTACAGATCCACTGAGGGTATGAAAGAGTGAGAGAATGAGAGAGACATATGGATAAAATTATGAATATTAAAAAAAAAAAAGATACAAAAATAAATGAGAATAATCTTTCCATTTGTGGATTCTTTATTTTTAATTGTTATTGTTGTTGTTGTTGATCGTTTTTTTTTTCTCTGCTTACAAAAATAGAATATTATGACTGGACAATTAGTGGTTGATTGCTGGTTATAGAAAAATATTGATTTCCAAGAAATTGCATTAAACATATGTGAAAACAACAATAACAATTATTAAATTCAAAAACTGAAAATTTCCACTTACAATTTGTCTTTTTCTAATTGGATTCTATTTAAAAGCTGTTTCCAGTTTTTCCATTATTTTTCTTATAAGAAATTGAACAACAACATAGCAATTTGTGCAATAAAAAATACGTGGCAGAAATCTTCCTCGTTGATAAATCCCTAAACCCTTTTTTTTTCAACTACGTTTCTTAATGGACCGTATCTTAGAACAATAGAATATAAAGGATCATTTTTTTTCTCCCTCTTTCACTCTTATAAATCCTGCATGAAAAAACCTTTTGAAAAATTATTAAACTTAAGAAAAACTTGAAAATTCAATTAAAAATTTTCTCTTATTCAATTCATTCCAATTTCTCTTCATAACTTTCCACCATAAAACAATCTTCTTTGCTCTTTTCAATTTGTCTCTTTTTCGCCCATCCCTTATAATGTGGGACGTGTGTCCACATGGCAACTCAAAACAGGAAAAAAAACGAAACTAAAAAAGCAAGCATCAAGAAAAAGAGTCTATTTAATTTATGTGATATTCTCTATCTATCCCTCTCTTCAACGAAACAATAAAGATAGAAAAAAATTGGAAAGAAAAATACTAAAGTGAAAGAAACTTCCATTATTATTTTTGTTTCACACTAATTTCTTCTTCTACTTTATTCTACTTTTTCTTCTCACAATTTTTTTTTATTGTTGCCATCTTTAAAAGGTCTCCACAAAAAATAAACAATGAAGAATATAAAGAAAAAGTCTCCACTTCATCTTCATCATCAATATATTTGCTGTTGTTTGTTGTTGTTGTTGTTATTTGGAATTAGGAATTTGAGATTAAATATTTTTATGGTTGATGGAAGTAGTCTTTATGGAAAACATAAATCGATAAATAGAAAATAGATTACAAAAAAAAACAACAACAATAACAACAACAACAACAACAGCAAACATTGAAAAAAAACCAAGCAAAATGAAAAGAAGAGAGGCAAATAATAACAACGAAAACAACAAAAAATGTGACCATTATTGGAGATCAAAAACATTTGATAAAAAGGAAAAAAAAAGCAAATAAAATAATGATAATTTCGTGGAAGGAAAATGGAATCCATTTTTATTTTTCCCCTCCCTGGTCTGTTTTTGTTGTTGTTATTTGTTGCCTGTTTGTTTCGTTTATAGTTGTTGCCTTTAATTAACTCTGTCAGTTTTTATCAGTGTTTTTTTTTTGCGTGCTCCTCTCTTTTCTTCTTCCACCCAGCAATTCATCCCACACTATCTCACAACACCTGCCTATCCCTCTCACTCTAATTCTACTATAGAAATTTTTCATTCATATTTTATTTTTATTTATGGATCTTTTTTTTTTTTTTCATTTAAATTTTGGTTGTTGTTGTTAGTCCGTTTAGAACGACGACGTTGTAAGTATGACGTCATTGATTTGTTCTTGTTTGCCAAAAAAGTGGGGAATAAGATTATAGAACAACGGCAGTTATTCTAACTGGAATATTCACTTTTGGATATTTCTTTTCATTGTTTTTGTTGTTATTAGTTTTCTTCTCATTTGTAACATCATATTTCAATATGTTTTCTGTTGGTCACATTATTTTCTCTCTTTCTCTTGCACTAATTGTGGTTCTTTTCCTTGTTTAATGATCTTTTATGGGGTGTGGTGTGGATCCATATGTTTTCCAATAAAAATATAAATTCTAAAACAAAAACAACAAGAAGGAAAAAAAAACAGGAGCAGAATTGAAAAACTCAGTTAGTCAAAAACATTCTCCTTAAAAAAACACCTCTACCTACTTTATCCCATTTTTCCCCTTCATCTTCTGTTTCTCTTTTAGAACTCAACCTTTTGCCGTCTGTCTGTGTTGTAGATGATTACGTGGGTGGGTGGATTGGGTGGTTTCTTTTCTTCCTTTATAAAAAAAAGGTTTTTTTTTCTCTACGTTTGTTGCAAAAATATTTGTTTGTGTAAATGTGTACGTGTGCCTGTGTGAGTGAGTGGGTGGTTGATAGGAGTAACTCTGTGTAGGTTGCTTGAAAATGTATTTGTATGCGTACTATTTGCGCAAGTGTCACAAAAATTTATAAAAGATTTCTATGATGTATCTATGCGTGTATGCAAGTGTGTATCTACTACATTTAAACAAAAGTACGTGTGTGTGAGTATGTTGATATTTTTAGTTACATAAAAATGTTGATAAAAAATATATTTTTCGTCCTGACGCTGCTTTGGTATGACACAAAATTTGTATACAAGATATCGTTTGATTTTAATTCATTTTTTTTTGTGTTGTGTTTGTGTGCGTATGCTTATGTATTGTTGTACTTGTGTGTATTCTGTGCGTCTCGATTTGGATAAAAAAACAAAATATAATAAAATGCGAGTAAGAGCATCAGACAATTGACGTCCTGTGTAATACGTTAATCGTTAAGGACCGTCTTGTTTGACGTTTTTTTTTTTTTTTTTTTGAAAAATAATTAACAGCAACAAAAACAACTACAACAAAAACTGAATCTAAAACGAGTGACAAGGAGCGAAAAAGAGAGAGAGAGAAAAAAAAAATAACAATATTGAGAAGTGAGTGGGAGCTGCCAATGGGTTGAGTTGTGTTAAATTGTGAATCCCTTTTTATAATTAGTGTTATTTGCGTGCGTGTCGTGTGATAAAAATAAGAAATAAAAGAAAATCAAAAAAAAAAACAGTAAAAAAGGAAAAACAAAAGAAAAAAAAAAGAAAAAGGAAGAAAAAAACAGAATTGTGGCAATCATAAAAAATCAAAGAGGAATCACAAAAAAGAAAGAAGAAAAGGAGGAGGAGGAGGGGGAGGAAAAAAGGACGTAGGTATATTGTAACAGGTTTTTATTTTTGGATTAAACAAAAGAATTGTTTTAAAGAGATGACGTATTGAAAGCCAAAAATGTTAGCAATTTTCCTCTGCCTTCCTCTCCTCTACTTTTCTTTTGTTTTTGTTCCTTTTTTTTTATTTTCTTAATTTGACGTATGTTCAAAAGTTCGAAATATGACGAGTTTTGATCACATTCAACTGGCACGTTATTTTTTTTTCTTCGTCTCATTTGCCTGCTACATTTTTCCTCATTTTCTTTTTTCTCTTTCGTCCATTTTTCTTAATTTATATGTGTGTGTATGTTTTGTTGCTCCGTTTTGAATTTTTCTTCATTTTCCATTTTTTTCACCAAACATATTGTTACATATTTTCATCATTTTTCTTTCTTTTCTTCTTTTCAAAACGTGGCGCTTTTTTTTCTTCATATACCATCCTTACCCTTTGCCTTCTGTTTCTTGCATTTTATATTGTTGTTGTTATTATTATTTATTTTTGGTATTATCTGTCTGTTTGTCTGGCAACATTTTTCGAATTTTCAATTTTATTACAAAAAAAAAACACAATAATTTGTTAATGAAAGAAAAAGAGTGGAAAAAGAAGTGAACATGTTTCTCTGTCTATTTGATTTTTTTTCTCATCATTTATTATTATGCAAATAATATTGGTAAATATAATTACAATTTTTAACCGGCAAGACACAACCAAAGAGAGTAAGAGAGAATTACAGATACAGGAGAGATAATAATGAAAGAACGAGAGAGGATATATGAAATAGAATAAATGTAAGAAGAAGTAGAAATAAATTTATATTTGAAAAAAAAAAAATAAAAAAAAGAGAAAGTTGTTTCAAATAAAATATAAAATAATAATAAATAATAATAAATAATAATAATAATAAAAACAACAACAACAAAAATCAAATAAAAGAGAATTTTTGTTTTATAAAGAGAGCAAGTAAAAAAAAAAAAAAAATGGCCGATATTCACAATTTTTATTGTTACATATTTTGATGTGTTTGTTTTCTGAAGTGTTCTGAACTGTAACATATAATTTATTTTTGTTAATTTTTTCTTCTTCTTCTAAATTTTCCATTTTTTCGTTTGTTTTTTTTTTCTTTTTGGAAAGCAAAAAAAAATGTTTGATTTATTTTTGTGTTTTTTAAATTTTATGAAAAAAAAAAAACAGCAGAAAATAAAGAAAACAACAAAATAAGAAGAACAAAAAGTAGTAAAAGATGCGAAGAAGAAGAAAAAGAAGAAGAAGAAGCAAAAAAAATTTCTCTCACATTTCTCGCACTAAAAATAATAATAAAAAAAAAACCTTTTAATTCGACACCTCAACAACTACAACAACCACAACCAAAAAAACAATTCAAATTTTTATTTATTGTTGTTGTTGCTGTCTTTTTTTCTCCTCTTCATTTCTGACCAATTTTTCTCAGTGAAATTTTTTTTTTTTTTGCTTTATTTTTTGTCTGTTTTTTTTTTTTATTTTGCTCAATTTATAGAGCGTGGTTCCTATCAATTCAATTGTTTAATAATAATTATAACAAAAAAGAAAGAAAAATAAATACAGCAACAACAAATTTATTTATTATTTATTTAATTCTTATTTTATAACAATAATTATGAAGATTATAATTATTATTATTATTATTCTGGCTTCAATAAAACAACAACAAACAAATAGTAACACCCAAAAAAAGAAAAAAAAAACATAAAATTTTATTTTTTGTCATAAAACTTTGAAACTTTTTTTAACAAAAAAAAAACGACAAAAAACAAAAATGTCAAAGAAAAAAAAACGAACCACAAAAAAGAAGAAGAAGTTTTTTCTTAATAAAAAATT